>JAODAL010027756.1:0-54413 GCA_025379985.1 Phyllomedusa bahiana
GAACTTTCAACATGTTTGTTTCAGTATGCAAGGTTGATTGCTTCCAGTCCTGCTTTTTGTTTAACTATGCGATACTAAACTCTGTATACTACTGCACAGTATGGATTTCAGATAGCTATTTCATTGTTCATGGTTAGTCTGTGACTTTTGAAAGACAAGTCATAATTTTAAATAATAAGCAAACTAAAAAATCAAGCATGGCAGATTTACTTTTCAACAGCTATCTGCCTCTAGTTACCATATATTATGAAAATTCATGTCAGGCACCTATGGCCAACAGAAAATCTACACAGTTGAGTCACATTGTTATAACCATTTCTGACTTTCGATGTTTGCAACACTTAACTGATGAATGAGGTCATGTGTTGTGAGATGGCATGATGGGTATATAAGGTGTGCAATAGGTTGTGCACATAACCCTAGTTGCTGTGTAAGGTGTGTGCAGGTTCTAAGTGTCAGGAAGGCATGTACACGAGAGATGGGCGAAATTCTCAAAAATTCGGTTCGGTCACTTCGCCGCATTTCCCAACAAAAATAAATTCGGTCCGAATTACTTCAGGACGAATCGTGTTAAAAAACAGCTATTTCCAGGCTGCACAGAGCCTGCAGGGTGCTGTAGAATGTTGTGCCATGCTTAAATATGCAGAGGGAGCTTGGTTTGGTCTTCATACAATGTTGTGTTTTAGTATGACAAGCACATGACTGCCGCCGCTCTTAGAATAGCTTCACTATAAAATTCCCTGGGCACTTAAGAGGGCAAAACTGGCCAAAAAACTGAAGGGGGAATGTAGCCTGATAAAGTCATGGCAGCGACAGCTGGAAAAAAACAAGCTGACGGCTCAGGTGGCAACATCAGTGACAGAGTGTGGAGGTGACGGCGGCAGCCACAGCAGCATGAGGTCAGAGAGTGGCACAATGACATTCTGGAGGTGGCAAAAAAAAGGAGTAGGCACAGAGTGGCACAATGACACAGTTTGTAGGTTACGGCAGCAGCCACAGCAGCAGCATGAGGTCAGACAGTGGCACAATGACATTGTGGAGGTGGCACAACAGGAGTAGGCCACAGAGTGGCACAATGACACAGTTTGTAGGTCACGGCAGCAGCCACAGCAGCAGTATGAGGTCAGGCAGTGGCACAATGACATACTGGAGGTGGCAAAAACAGGAGTAGGCCACAGAGTGCACAATGACACAGTGTGTAGGTTACGGCAGCAGCCCACAGCAGCAGCATGAGGTCAGAGAGTGGTACATATGACAGAGTGTGGGAGGTCCCGGCAGCAGCAGAATGAGGTCAGACAGTGGCACAATGACATTCTGGAGGTGGCAAAACAGTACTAGGCCACAGAGTGGCACAATGAAACAGTTTGTAGGTCACGGCAGCAGCCACAGCAGCAGCATGAGGTTAGGGCAGGGACAATGACATTCTGGAGGTGGCAAAAACAGGAGTTTAAAAACCCCGAGTGGCACAACGACAGAGTGTGGAGGTCCCGGCAGCAGCAGCATGAGTACAGACAGTGGCACAATGACATTCTGGAGGTGGCAAAAACAGGAGTAGGCCACAGAGTGGCACAATGACAGAGTGTGGAGGTCCCGGCAGCAGCAGCAGCATGAGGTCAGACAGTGGCACAATGACATTCTGGAGGTGGCAAAACGTGTAGGCCACAGAGTGGCACAATGACAGAGAGCTGAGGTGACAGTGGCAGCAGCATGAGGTCAGACAATAGCACAATGACATTCTGGAGGTGGCAAAACAGTAGTAGGCCAAATTGTGTCACATTGACAGAGTGTGGAGGTGACGGTGGCAGTAGCATGAGGTCAGACAGTGGCACAATGACATTCTGGAGGTGGCAAAACAGTAATAGGCCACAGAGTGGCACAATAACAGAGAGAGGAGGTGATGGTGGCAGCAGCATGAAGTGAGACAGTGGCACAATGACATTCTGGAGGTGGCAAAACAGTACTAGGCCACAGAGTGGCACAATGACACAGTTTGTAGGTCACGGCAGCAGCCACAGCTGCAGCATGCGGTCAGACAGAGGCACAATGACATTCTGGAGGTTGCAAAAACTGGTTTAGGCCACAGAGTGGCACAATGACAGAGTGTGGAGGTGACGGGTGCAGCAGCATGAGTTCAGACAGTGGCACAAGGACATTCTGGAGGTGGCAAAAACAGGAGTAGGCCACAGAGTGGTGCAATGACACAGTGTGGAGGTCATGGCAGCAGCAGCATGAGGCCAGACAGTGGCACAATGACATTCTGGAGGTGGCAAAACAGTAGTAGGCCACAGAGTGGCAAAATGAAAGAGAGTGGAGGTGACGTGGCAGCAGCATGAGGTCAGACAGTGGCACAATGGGCATTTGGAGGTGGGAAAAACAGGAGTAGGCCACAGAGTGGCACAATGACAGACTGGGGAGGTCCCGCCCGCAGCAGCATGAGGTCAGACAGTGGCACTATGTCATTCTGGAGTTTGCAAATCAGTAGGAGGACACAGAGTGGCACAATGACAGAGAGTGGAGGTGACGGTGGGAGCAGCATGAGGTCAGACAGTGGAACAATGGGCATTCTGGAGGTGGTAAAAAACAGTAGTAGGCCACAAAAGGGGGCACAAGACACAGTTTGGAGGTCACGGCAGCAGCAGCATGAGGTCGACAGTGGCACAATGACATTCTGGAGGTGGCAAAAAAAGGAGTAGGCAAAGAGTGGCACAATGACACAGTGTGGAGGTGACGGTGGGAGCAAATTGAGGTCAGACAGTGGGACAATGACATTCTGGAGTGGCAAAAACAGGTAGGCCACAAGTGCACAATGACACAGTTTGAGGTCACGGCAGCAGCAGCATGAGTCAGACAGTGCACAATGACATTTTGAGGTGGCAAAACAGTATAGCCACAGAGTGGCACAAATGACAGAGGTGGAGGTGATGGCGCAGCAGCATGAGGTCAGACAGTGGCACATGCATTTTGGAGGTGGGAAAAACAGTAGTAGGCCCAGAGTGGCACAATGACACAGTGTGGAGGTCACGGCAGCAGCATGAGGTCAGACAGTGGCACAATGATTTCGGAGGTGGCAAAACAGTAGTAGGCCACAGAGTGGCACAATGACAGAGAGTGGAGGTGACCCTCACAGCAGCATGGGGGTCAGACAGTGGCACAATGACATTCTGGAGGTGGCAAAAACAGGAGTAGGCCACAGAGTGGCACAATGACACAGTGGGGGAGGGTCACGGCAGCAGCAGCATGAGGCCGACAGTGGGACAATGACATTTGGAGGTGGCAAAAACAGTAGTAGGCAAAAAGAGTGGGCACAATGACAGAGAGTGGAGGTGACGGCGGCAGCAGCATGAGGTCAGACAGTGGAACAATGACATTCTGGAGGTGGCAAAAACTGGAGTAGGCCACAGACTGGCACAATGACAGAGAGTGGAGGTGACGGCGGCAGGAGCAACAGCATGAGGTCAGAGAGTGGCACCATGACACAGTGTGGATGTCACGGCACCAGCAACAGCAGCAGCAGCATGAGATCATAAAGTGGCACAATGATAGAGTGTGGAGGTGGGTGGCAATACCAGTCCCTGGTAAAGATGGTTTGGGGGCATGGAGAAACTATCAGCAGATGTGTGGCATCAGGTGGGTGGCCGGCATCAAAATAGTGGCTGAGGCAGGTAGTTTGAACCCAGACTCATTTCTCACATTTTGGGGTTTGAGGCGTATAGCTGATGTAGTCTGACGCCTAAGGCATTGGTGTGTGGAAATCCTTGCCGATCCATGCCTGATTCATCTTGACAAAGGTCAGTCGTTCCACATTTCCCGTGGACAAGCGGGTTCTCCTTAATGATTGCCCCCGCTGCACTGAACACCCGCTCTGATGCCACACTACTGGCTCGGCAGGACAGCTTCTCCACTGCAAACTCTGCAAGTTGCGGCCACACATCCAGTTTGGTGCCCAGTAGTCCAGCGGATCTTCTAACTGGGTGGCAGAGTGCTGTCCAAGTAGGCCACTACCGGGTGGTTCAGGGTGTGCTCCAGGTCCTGCTGCTGCTGCTGCTGGCGACTGCCCTCCTCACTAGGCGGGTGAAGGAAGCTGCTCATCAGTGACTCCAGACAGGTTGCTGCTGATGGAGCTGGTACTGCTCCTACCCCTCCACCTTCCCCCAGCAGCCTCGGCAGTAGTATGTGAGCGCTGAAGAACCCACGGTAGCCCTGTCAGAGGGGGGCGATGCCGCACATAGGCAGCACCCAAAACTGACAAAGGAGGATTTCCCTATAGTATTTGAGTTTGTCCTCCCTCTCAATAGCTGGGAAAAAGGTCTCCCATTTTGGACCCGGTAGCGAGGGTCCAATAGGTGGAGAGCCAGAAATCATCCCTCTGCCGGATACTGACTATTCCGCTGTCACTAGCCGGCAAATCAGCTTGCTGCGGGCCATCTGCACAAGTGACTCCGAGGGGCTTCTGCCTCCATCTCCACTGTATACTGCCACAGTGCTTGCGGGTCATCTGCCTCGTCTTCCTCATCTCCATTTACCTCCTCCAGCTGCTCCTCCTCTCTTGTCACCTGGGTAGGAAATCCACTCATTTCAACAGACAATGCTTCTGCTCCAATTCCTCCTCCTCCTTCTCCTCCTCTTCCTCCTCCTCCATTTCAGTCCACCCCGGACTCATGTGGCCGCGAGATGTAGTCGCCATGTCTCCAGTCCCCTGCCCAGACAGTTTTTTCGCATCTGTTCCAGGACATGAAGCAGTTTAAATGACGTTAATCATCCGTAGTCCTGGCGACTGACAAATAACGTGGCCTCTGAATGGTCTCAACAAACGGCAGTTGTCACGCATGAGTGCCACTGGCTGACATCAAAGTTAACAGGGAGTACTCCTGTCCTCCTGGATCATCAAAAAATCGTTTTAAAGGCCTTTCTCTGTTCTACAGTCGGTCCAACATGTGAAAGGGTGGAATTCCAACGGTGGAAACATCGCATATCAGAGTTTTTTGGGGGAGGCCGTTCTGCCGCTGCAACTCGAGGAGGGTGTTCCTGGCTTTGTAGGAATGGATGAAGTGCATGCACAGTTTCCTGGCCATTTTCAATCTTTGAACATCAGTGGAAGACTTCAGGAACCTTTTCACACCAGATTGAACACATGCGCCATTGCAGGGCGTATGGACCCTCCTCCTCGGTGCAGCGTGGACACCATGTTTCCTCCCATTGTCCGTCACCATTTGCAGTTGGCGCGGAGGAAAGCCACACATCGATTTTCTTGCTGCATGACGTGGAGCAGTTCTCCCCTGTGTGGGCTTTGTTTCTGAGGCAAGCCAGGTGTAGAACTGCGTGACACCCCTGTGCCCTACACATGTGGGATGATGGAGCAGTACTTGTGGGGCTGAGATGGTGGTGGTGGTGGAGGAGGAGGAGGCGGACATTGGTGCAGGAGCCGCAGTTTGAGAACGTGGAGCAGAAAGCGGCGTCTCCTGTCAAAGTTGTTGGTGTGCCTGGGCAGGAAGCACATTCACCCAGTGGGCCGTAAAGGACATTTACTGGCCATGACCATAGTTACAGCTCCCGACGTCCACGCTGCCATGCACCTTGGAACAATCGGATAACTCAAGGACTGGCCAACCTTTGTTCTACATATTTATGAAATGCTGATTTCTGCCTTTTTGGAAAAGAAATACGGCTTGGAACTCTCCATCTCGGCTCGGCACAAGCCATTAGCTCTCTGAACGGTGCAGAGTCCACCGTTTGGAAGGGGAAGGACTGCAGTACCAACAACTTGGACAGGAGCAGGGTCAGCTTCTGCACCTTAAAACGTAATAAGGCTGTGCACATCTAAAATATACTTTGAAAAACGCAAGCATAGGTGCACACTGAAAAGGAAATAGCATACATCTAACACAAATAACAGTGGCACACTAAAGACTAAGTAAAACCTCAAGGTATATAGGAATATTGGGAAAGCATTACTGCTAAGGAAAATATGAAAAACCTGGGACTCTTAGTTTACAGTATTTGATCAAAGATTGTATTAAGCTCACCTCCCAAAACGTCAAGGGGATCCCAGAGCAGGTGAGTCCCTACACTGAACATGTTACCTCACTAGGCGTCAATTCAGACTGCAACTTCTCAGGGAGTGGTGGAACTAGCAATTGGATTATCCTGTACTGGTTTAAAAGAGGCAGTCTGAGTGCAGCAAGCCAATTGAGATTGCAATTTCTCAATAGATTATAAAACGTAATAAGGCTGTGCAATCTAAAATATACTTTGAAAAACGCAAGCTTAGGTGCACACTGAAAAGGCAATAGCATACATCTAACACAAATATCAGTGGCACACTAAAGACTAAGTAAAACCTCAAGGTATATAGGAATATTGGAAATGCATTACTGCTAAGGAAATATGAAAAACCTGGACTCTTAGTTTACAGTATTTGATCAAAATTGTATTAAGCTCACCTCCCAAAACGTTCAAGAGGATCCAGAGCAGGTGAGTCCCTACACTGAACATGTTACCTCACTAGGCGTCAATTCAGACTGCAACTTCTCAGGGAGTGGTAGGAACTAGCAATTGGATTATCCTGTACTGGTTTAAAAGAGGCAGCTGAGTGCAGCAAGCCAATGAGATTGCCATTTCTCAAATAGACTATAAAACGTAATAAGGCTGTGCACATCTAAAATATACTTTGAAAAACGCAAGCATTGGTGCACACTGAAAAGGCAATAGCATACATATAACACAAATATCAGTGGCACACTAAAGACTAAGCAAAACCTGTGCTTCTGCACCTTAGGATGGTTGGACGCATATTGTTGTCTTTTTGCAATCGCCTCGCTGAACGACTGCTGGCGCCATGAGTAGCTAGGAACAGGATCATTTGGACCGGGAGATGATGGCAAAGAGAAACAGCTCCCTTCTGCAGAGGTGTTGGAGCCTTGACTGGCTGCAATGGCATGCGTGCCACTGGGCGCTGCTGCTGCTGTTGCTGCGGCTGCAGGATGGACCACCACATCTGAGCCACGTTTCTCCCAAGCCACCGAATGGTGAGACTGCATGTGTTGACGCAGGGCCGTGGTGCCAACGTTAGCTCCCTGGCCACGCTTCACTTTCTGCTTACAGATTCTACATATACCCATATTCGGCTCCTCCGGTGTCTTAGCAAAGAACTGCCACACCGCCGAGTATCGGATTTTAAACCGCCAACGCTCCGCACTGAGTGACTACTGCCGCCGCTGCCTCGCTGAGCCCCTGTGCCGCTACTTTCATGGACCTGTGAAGCAGGTTTTTTTACCCCCGTGGCCGCTTGGCTCCCAACCTCACACTGCTGCTATCATGCTGACGCACGGCCACACAACCCACTTACTGGCTGCGCCGCTGCCTGACGCGCAAGCTGACACCTCTTCTCCTGACGATGATGAAGCCATTGCTTCACCCGGCTCCCAAGTGCGGTCAGCTACATCATCATCTATTTGTGTTTCATCGTCACTTCTGTCCTCATCAATGGTCTTGGAATGCAGAGGCTGACCCCTCACATCATGACCTCCCATGCCACTCTCCATATCTATACTTTGCCGCCTACTGGAAGAAGCAGGGGATATTGGCCCCATTTCTTCGCTGCCACGTAGCTGCTGACTGCCCTCCTCAAATTGTTCATCCTCGCTATATAGTGGCACTGACCCCAGATCACATAGTAGATCTCTGGCTGAGGGAACCGGATGGGAAAATAGGGGGTTGAGGACAGGTGAGGGCCGCTGACCCGCTCCCGGGCCATGCCAACTAAGGGTTTGTCTGACGTTCCCACTGACTCTTGGCTGGGGTTGTCAGATGTCATCTGGGAGGAAGTGGATGACCTGGGTCAACCAATCAAGAACCCTTGGGTTGCTAGTCAGCACCCGGCCGCTAGATGACAGCGGCAGTTGTGGCCTCACCGAGTGACCCCTGCTGCGACATCCCCTTGCTATGCTGCGACCTGTGCCTGTTCCAGGAATGTTTGTGCCACTGCCACTCGCAGGTGAAGAGCCTGCCACCTCTCTGTCTGACATTACTGTTTGTTCTAAAATGTACAGACACTGTTTGATGGAGATATCTTTATATGATAAATACACACCCTGTATTTGACTCCAAATGAACCCACTAAGAAGCTTGGGTAATCCTTGGATATAAATTGCGCTCCACAAATGGGCAGGAAAAATTGACTTGTATTTGCCGTTTAAAAACTCTTTGTATTTTACTGAATATAAAAGCACAATCAGGCTTAATTAACCTTTGGATAGGAATTATGCTAAAGAATTGAGCAACTAAAATTTACCAGCTTTGTAGCGTGTTACAATGGCGTGTATTTTACGCTACACAACCAGAGACAATCTTGTAACTACCCTTCGGTTATGAATTATGCTAAAGGAAAAATGTATTTTTTGCCGGTGAAAAAGACGGTTTCTTTTAGTCACCACAGCAGCAGAACAACGCTTAATTAACCTCTGGATGTAAATTGCTCAAAAGAATTGAGCAGCCAAAAACTACCAGCTTTGTAGCGTTTTACAATGGCGTGTATTTTACGCTACACAACAAGAGAAAAACTTGTAATTAACCTTCGGTTGTGAATTATGCTACAGGCAAAATGTCTTTCTTGCCGGTGAAAAAGACGGTTTCTTTTAGTCACCACAGCAGAACAACGCTTAATTAACCCCTGGATGTAAATTGCGCAAAAGAATTGAGCAGCCAAAAACTACCAGCTTTGTAGCGTGTTACAATGGCGTGTATTTTACGCTACACAACAAGAGAAAAACTTGTAATTAACTTTTGGTTATGAATTATGCAACAGGAAAAATGTCGTTTTTTGCCGGTGAAAAAGACGGTTTCTTTTAGTCACCACAGCAGCAGAACAACGCTTAATTAACCCTGGATGTAAATTGCGCAATACAATTGCGCAGCCAAAAACTACCAGCTTTGTAGCGTGTTACAATGGCGTGTATTTTACGCTACACAACAAGAGAAAAACTTGTAATTAACCTTCGGTTATGAATTATGCTTCAGGAAAAATGTCGTTTTTGCCGGTGAAAAAGACGGTTTCTTTTAGTCACCACAGCAGCAGAACAACGCTTAATTAACCCCATGGCTTTTAATCAGTGCAGTGTAACTTGTAAGCTGGTTCCTTCATTCCCTGGATTGTGGAGGTCTGAATAGGATCCAAACGAGAGGTATCAATAGTGTAGGAATTAATAGTGTAGGACCACCTGCCTTGAGATCCCTTTGAGGTTCGGAGGTGGCTTAAACAGTTTTGATCAAAAGTGTGAACTGAGAATCTCAAAAAAAAATTTCATTTATCCTAGATAGCAGAAATGCCTTTTTCAAAATTCCTATATCCCCTTTGATAGTGCCTCAGTTTATAGTGTGCCACTGTTATTGGAATATGTATGTATACTACAGCCGCACCAGTGTTGCATCTATGTTAATTTGTTTCAAAAATGTTTTTTTTGGATGTGCATAACCATATATTGCTTCTAGTTTGAGTTTGGAGGAGTGGCTGCCTCCATTTTTATTTTTTTTTGCACTCCACCCACCTTGACATGGCTTTTTAATCAGTACAGTGTAACTTGTAAGCTGGTTCCTTCATTCCCTGGATTGTGGAGGTCTGAATAGGACCCAAACGAGAGGAATCAATAATGTAGGAATTAATAGTGTAGGACCACCTGCCTTGAGATCCAGTTGAAGTTCGGAGGTGGTTTAAACAGTTTTTCTTTTTTTCATTCCAGAAGAAATGTATTGTTGAAATAGAGAACGATAAAACGATTAGGAACATTGTACAGAGTTATGCAAATGCAACATTAAGAATATAATGCAATCAAACTGAATATAATGTAACAACATTAGAGGAAGAACCAATGCGAGTAGGTCCCGAAGACCTGCATGAAAGTAGTTAACATAGGGACGTCATCTTCAAAGAGGATGTAGATGGAGCGAGGGTCCTATAAGGGGACCTCAGCAGATAGCGATACAGAAGATCCCAGCCCCCAGCATAATAGCAGGCAAAAGCCAAGCAAGTAGATCCATTAATGTGGATCCAATGGGGACTGTTCGCAGTCAAAAGGGATTGCAACTGGAGCAGTTCTTAAGGCTTATCAACTCCAAGCTTGTGCATATGGAAGGTAACACAGTAATACATTCCAACAACAAATAAAACAACATAAACCGAGAACAAAGGGGAAGGAACGGGAAGGGATGGAACCAGCCGATGTCAGGAGCCCACCGCCACATATCACCCCATCAGAGCAGTCACAGTATGGAGCGATATTGGTCCGACTGGCAGAAAGTTAGCCAATCTTCCCAAACCCTGTAATAATTCAAAGAGTCATTCCGGGAGTCACATCTAATCTCCTCCATTCTACAAACCTGGTGTATCTCTCTGAACCACTCCGAGAGAGAAGGACAGATGGAGGATCTCTAGAGCCTTGGAATGGTTGCTTTGGCCGTGTTCAGCAGGGTAATTATTAAACGATTCCTGAGAGAGCGGTGAGACCCCGGACATCAAAGAAGAGAAGAGTGACTGGGTCATTTTCCAGCCGCTCTCCCGTAATCATGTGGATAATGTGGATCACCTTTTGCCAGAAAGGTTGTAGGAGTTCGCACTCCCACCAGATGTGCAGCATTGATCCCTCCTTCTCCTGGCACCGCCAACAAGTACTCAGAAACTGTAGGAAACAGAATATGTAACAGTGACGGAACTCTGTACCACCTACACAAAATCTTGAAGTTGAGTTCTTGTGTTTTTATTGAGACAGTAGTCCCCTTGAGGCGTACAAACACTCCTTCCCCGTCGTCATCCGAGTAGTTTCTCAAGAGGTCTTTCTCCCATGCTGTCTGATATGCAAAGCATGGGGAACCCTCCTTCTGAATAATCAAGTCATCAATTCTGGAGAGTGCATGGGGGGGGGGGGTTTTAGCCTGTAGGCACCATTTTTCAAACCCTGTAAGAGAACGGCGCAAAGCAAGTGGAGTTTAATGAGCAGAACAAAAAATGCACAGCTGGTAGTAGCATAATCTGGGGAATGTCCCCTGTGAAGGAGGGTTAACCAGGTTCTGGTAAGGCCTGATCGTCTTTCCCTCATAAACGTCCATTAGTAGTGTAAATCCCCTAATCCCACCCTAACTTCATCCGTCTTAATGATTCTGGCACCCCTGGGTTACCCGAAATAGGCGTAATCGGGCAAACCAGGGCTGAAGATGTGCATAGCTGAGGGATAGGATCTACAGGTACGTATGGTGGTTTGTAATATATATGGGATTCGGATGAGGGACTTCTTGGGTAAAAGATCCGGAGGAAGCCAAGGGATCGCGGCTATTGGGAAACTGAAGAGTGCTGTTTCCATTTGGACCCACAACTTGGACTCAGAACAGTTAAATCTATCCAGTACCCGTACTGCTACTGCAGCAAGGTAGTATCCCTGAAAATCGTGGAGTGAGAGTCCCCCCTTTGTGCGGGGAGCTATTAAGGTGGCTTTGGAGACCCTCGGGAGTCCATTTATTGATTTAAAAAAAAAAACTTCAGGAGTACTATAGGAACTGTTTGAAATAAGTAGAGAAGGCGCGGTAAGATATTCATTTTTAGGATATTAATTCGACCCAACCAGGAGAAGTATTTTCTATCCCACCTGGAAGGTCCCTTGGATTTTAAAAAAATTTTCAATAAGGGGGAAAAGTTTAAATCGAATGTACTCAGCCCTCAATCGAGACACCTCATCTTCGGGTAGCGTAAGATTAAGTGCCTCACTCTTAGCCATATTTACTCTATGGTTACTGAGGCGGCCATAAGTATCAAGGGTAGTCAAGATCGAGGGCAAAGAACTGAGAGGTTCAGTGACATACAGGAGCAGGTCATCAGCAAAGGCTGAGCATTTCACCTGTTGCCTACCACACTTAATTCCCTTAATAGAATCATTGGCCGGATGTCTTGAAGCAACCGCTCCATTACTAAGGCATACAAGAGGGGGGAGAGCGGGCAACCCTGCCTGGTACCATTGCATATGGGGAGAGGAGAGGAGAGGGAGCCGATGACATGGATCTGTACCTCGGGACTGTTATACAATGCCAGAATCCTTGCAAGAGCGATCGGACCTAGTCCAAGATCTGCCAGTGAACCAAATAGGAACGACCAGTCCACACGGTCAAAAGCTTTCTCGGCGTTTAGAGAAATTAGCATACATGGGACCTTGGTTTGGTTCACTAGGTCATAAAAGAAAAGGTCTTCAAGAATTTTCCCTGCCTCTCTTGTAGGAAAAAAAACCCACTTGGTCAAGATGTATGAGATCTGGTAACAAGGGACTTAGATGCAGCGCAATCAGTTTTGCAAAAATCTTGGCATCGGTGTTGATAAGGGAGATTGGTCTATAGCTTTGGCACAGGGCCAGGTGTTTTCCCTCTTTTAAGATAACAATTATATGGGCTTTCAGGAATTCAGGGTCAAAAGGCGTGTTACTAGAAACCGTATTAAAGGAATTCAGGAGTGGGGGAGAGAGTTCCTCCTTTAGGACTATATAAAACTTAGCAGTGAAGCCATCAGGCCCCGGGCTTTTTCCCACCGGTAGAGCTGCAATAGCTGACTGGAGTTCTACCTGGGAGAATGGGACCTCCAGAGAATTCAACAAGTCCGGTGGGAGAGGGGGGAGGGCAGTTTTTTGCAAATACCTTTGCAGATCTGCGTGACAGTCCCCAGTGCTCTTATCCGAAGACGGGTTTGGAAGTTGATATAGATTAGAGTAATATGCATGAAAGACTTTTAGAATTTCCTCTGTCAGGTGTTTTAGATCACCACTCGAGGTTTTGATTTGGGTGACAAACAAAGAGGCACGCCTCTCCCGCAGAGCGCGAGCAAGATACCTGCCAGGTTTATTGCTCCACTCATAATATCCTGCTTCCCTAACCTGGCAATAGCGCCTATGTTTCTGTTCCATCAAGGAGAGAACCTCGTGTCGTAGCTGGATCACCAGTCTGAGATCAGACTCAGAGCCAGATGATTTGTGGGAGAGTTCCGCTACATGTAGCTCTTTCATTAGTGATTGAAATTGAGCGGTAGCCTCTCGCTTTAGACGGGCACCATGCTTTATTAATATGCCTCGGAGAACACATTTCAGTGCCCCCCACTGCATCTGCAGGGTTGTACTGTCATCCTGGTGATTGACGCTGGACTCTTGAACAGCTGATTGGAGGTCCTGCAAGCATAAGGTATCTTGCAGCAAGGATTCGTTCACTTTCCAGGCAAATGGGGGTCGTCTAAAGTGAGGGAGGTCCAGCTCGCAATGTACAGGGGCTTGATCAGAGTGGGTCATGACACCTATCTTGGCGTCAACTGAAAATGAGAGAAGGCAGTGTTGAAGGAAGACAAAATCTATGCGGCTGTACGACTGGTGCGGGTTAGAAAAGAAAGAATAATCTCTCTCCTCAGGGTGCATCAGCCGCTATACGTCTGAGAGTTGCATATTATGCAGCAGACGCTTGAACTTGTTGATTGTTCGCATAGGGACAGACGATCTACCCAAAGAAGTGTCTAAGGAGGGCTGGAGGGCTAAATTGAAATCTGTCCCTGGGCGAAGCATGTGAGATCATCAAGAGTCTTAGAAAGAAAGGATATCTGGCTATGATTTGGAACATAGATGTTGGCCACCGTGTACATGTGTCCCTGAAGACTACCTTTTATAAAAACTGCTCTACCCTCGCTGTCCGCTCGGGATTCCAGTACTGTAAGGGGCAGAGACTTATGGATCAAAATGGCTACTCCCTTTGTCTTATTCAGGGGGTTGCTGCTATGGTACCAGGCAGGGTAATATTTGTTCCTAAGGACCCGAGCATTCTCCTGTAACAGGTGAGTTTCCTGCAGGTAAACTATATGGGATTTGGCTTTATGTAGGGCGTATAAAATCTGTGACCTTTTTTCGTGGATGTTAAATCCCTTAACGTTAAGGGATGTGATCTTGATGTTATGCATTAGAATGAGTATTGTAAGACTCACCCCAAGCTCCAAACTCAAGGACGATCCGCAGCGGACATCCCGACACCGGCTGGCCCACAGGAAGGAAGGGGGGAGGTACAAAACAGTAAGGCAAAAAGAAGCCTAAATAACATAGCTAACCAATGCAGTCTAACCACTGCGCGCGACCAAGTAGAAACCCTGGCCACCAATAGCATCAATGGGGGGAAAACACATCCATTTCGAAAAATCGAATCAATCATAGCAATCTATTTTCGCAGTAAAGAACTTCTACCGGCAGGAAGGTCAGCAAGACAGAAAAATTAACAGTCGAAGTAATACATTAAGCTAGCATATGATTTTCACTGAATATATGGAACCTTAGATCGCCTAAGTCTAAGACGAGGACTATCAGTGGAAACAGAATGTTCAGTGTGGAGGACCTAGATGTTGAGTAGGTTCCTCTACCGCTCTTCGTCGACGATTCGGGCGCTGAGATTTAGAAGAGATTGTGGGTCGAGGTCGACGGCCTGCTCACTGCTTAAGAAGGGTGGTTGGTATTATGAAAGGGTCCACCGCTGTCAACCAATCCGGGGGATCAACCGAAGGAAGATCGAGGGCAGAAGCGTAGTAGGGTAAGTCTGCAGGGGATCTCAGAGTCAACAGAGAATCCCCTTTTTAATTTGAAGGGCAAAGGGGAAGCCCCAGCAGTATTGACTCCTGCGTTCCGGCAGACGAGCAAGAAGGGGTTTGAGTGCAGCCCGCATACGGAGAGGCCTCCTGGCTAGGTCAGGGCATAAGCCAATATGAGCATTGCCAAACGAGACAGGCTGCATAAGCCGCGCCTTAAGGAGAATTTCTTCCTTGAGGGAGTAATGGTGGATTCGGCATATAACATCTCTCGTTCTAGCAGGGTCTTGACTCTGTGGCCGCAAGGCCAAGTGGGCCTGTTCAAATTCTATGAAAGTATCTTCGGGTCTGCCCAGACTACGGTTGAAGAGTTTGGTCAGCGTGATTGTCAGTTCGCCCGTACGGACTTCTTCCGGGAGCCCCCTTACCCTAATGTTGTTGCGCCTGTTGCGATTTTCTAGATTGTCGAATCGGGCCCCAAGCTGGTTCTGGCGCTCCTCTTTGGCAGCATGTGACATTTGAAGATCAGCAACGGCACGGCTAGTAGTGTCCTGCAATTTCTCTAAGGTCTGGTATTTGTCCTGTAGATCTGTTACTGCAGCTTGTACTGGCTGAAGATCCTGCATCCATGTCTGGCAGAGATCCTGCCCCAGTTGCTTCAGGTAAGATTTGGATGGCAGGAGTGAAAGCAGGGTTCGAAGCTCCGGATGCGCAGCCAGGGCATTCAGAGCGTCCTCAGGCAGTGGGGAGGTCGAAGTTTGGGCAACAGCTCTTGTCGCTAACAGTTCTGGTACTTGCAACTGCGCATTATAGTGCAATGTAGGGGGAGTGGGGCTGTCTCCCCAGGTAGGAGTCCCAGGGTGGGAAACCCAGCTATCCGCTAGGGAGGTTATTTGCCGCCCTTCCGCCGGGCAGACACTAGGGCCTGTCATGACCTCATTTGGGGCTTCCTCATTGCAGGGTCTTTCCCCTCCTGGAGGGGCCCAGGGCATCGCAGATGGAGTGGAGTGGGTGGAGTGACCCGGAGACTAAATCTGATCTGTGCGAATGCCCGTTGTATTAGAGGATGTGTGCCGTGCAGGACCCCTAGGGCTCAAGTTAGCTGTGGGTCCATGGGCAAGGAGGGGCTCCCTGACTGTACCATCGGGCTGGTGAGAATGGTACTTGCCTCCATGTGCTGTGGGGCTTGTGGGGTGCTAGAGTCACATTGCCCCCCTCTTGCATGTACAGGGGGAGCTGGAGTCATCTGCAGGGTGCCCAAGGGAGAGTCCCCAGTGGCCAGGGCCCAGTGCGTTTCCTCCATGCATAGGGGTTCCAGGGATGTAGACCCATCGTTTGACGGCCCGACGGGGAGTTTTCCGCCGCCCAATTAGTGGAGCAGTCCAGTCTAGTAAGTGATTCTGCTCCTCCATCCCACATGGGCATCCCATCTCCCCTGCTTACAGTCTGGGGTACTGTAGATGTGTGCCGGTGGCACTCACTGGCCACAGTGACCGGGTGCGAGAGGAGCACAGGGCTCCCTGATAGTCCTGCTGAGGGCAGGCCCTCCGGTACCTGAGACGCCTGTAATGGCGAGCGCTCCTTCACGCGGCCTCCCAAGATGGCGTCCGAAGCGCTCGTGGTGCCGTCCGGATTGCGGTTGCGTCCCCACTGCTGTTCAGAGCTCTCACGGGTCCGGGGTTCAGATGCCGGAGACCTGGAGTGGGGCTGCGGATCACTCCGGCCCGGAGTCGGGACCCCCACAGATACCTCCTCCCTCGACGGCCACTCCACGGGCGGGGAGCGTTTCCTCCTGGAATCTCCACTGCTCCTCTGCGCCTCCGGGGCTATGATCTCGACACGTTCTGTGCTCTGAGCCGCCGGGTCCGGCAGCTGAGCCGAACTACTGCCACAGGACCGAGTGTCCATGTTGCCGCTGGCGCCCTTAAGGTGGGCAGAGGAAAGGGAAGATGGCGCCGGCACGCGGGAAGGCCCGGAAGGATCCCCGGTCTCGTCCAAGCCCTGTGCGGCGAAAATATTGGAATCGGGATATGCCAGTAGAGGTTTAGTTCAGGGTGCCTTTTCGCCGCTTTTGGCCCATGCTGGAGTCGTCCTCTTAGGTTATTTCACCTCCGCCGGAGCTCCAACGTGGTGTTTCTCTCACATGGAAGCATGCCCCGGTTAAGTTTGATCAAAGTGTGAACTGGAATCTCAAAAAAATTTCATGTATCTAGATAGCAGAAATGCTTTTTCAAATTCTATATCCCTTTGTGCCAGTTTATTGTGGCATATATTGGAATATGTATGTATATACAGACGCACCAATGTTGCACCTATGTCCTTTTTTTTAAAATGTTTTTTTGGTGTGTAACATATATTCTTTAGTTTGAGTTTGGAGGATGGCGCCTCTTGATTTTGCACTCGCCACCTTGACATGTTTATAATCTGCAGTATAATTGTAAGCTGTTGGCAGTATCGGGATTCGCCAGTAGGGAGGTTTTAGGATCAGGGGTGCTGTTTTGCGCTTTATGGCCATGACTGGAGTCGTCTCTATAGTTAATTTAACTCTGCCGGAGCTACCACCTGCCTTTCTTCCTCACATGGCAAGCCACGCCCTTGGCTTAAACAGTTTTGATCAAAAGTGTGAACTGAGACTTGCAAAAAAAAAATTTCATGTATCCTAGATAGCAGAAATGCTTTTTTTCAAAATTCCTATATCACCTTTGATAGTGCTTCAGTTTATTGTGTGCCACTGTTATTGGAATATGTATGTATACTACAGCCGCACCAGTGTTGCACCTATGTTAATTTTTTCAAAAATGTTTTTTTTTGGATGTGCATAACCATATATTTCTTTTGGTTTGAGTTTGGAGGAGTAGGTGCCTCCATTTTGTTTTTTTGCACTCCACCCACCTTGACATGGCTTTTTAATCAATGCAGTATAACTTGTAAGCTGGTTCCTTCATTCCCTGGATTGTGGAGGACTGAATAGGATCCAAACGAGAGGAATCAATAGTGTAGGAATTAATAGTGTAGGACCACCTGCCTTGAGATCCTGTTGAAGTTCGGAGGTGGCTTAAACAGTTTTGATCAAAAGTGTGAACTGAGAATTGCAACAAAATATTTCATGTATCCTAGATAGCAAAAATGTTTTTTTTTTCAAATTCCTTACACCTTTGATAGTGCTTCGTTTATTGTGTCCCACTGTTATTGGAATATGTATGTATACTCAGCCGCACCATGTTGAAAAATGTTCATTTTTTTAAAAAAATGTTTTTTTTGGATGTTTAACCATATATTGTTTTTGTTTGCCCCTTTACCGCGAAACAGATTAAAAAAAGTGAAAGAAAAAGTAGCTTTGAACCCCCATTTTTTTTGAACTGGACATTGACTTTATTTCCCTGGGCCCAGCATAACCCCCCAAACTGCATGACACCCAGTTTAAAAAAGTCCCGAAAAAGGAGTCTTTGAACCACATTTATTTGAAGGGACTTGCCCATCCCTGTCCTGGACCACAGTATGACCATAAACCTCCTGCCCCACATTTTAAAAGTGAGAAAAGGAGTCTTTAAATCCCCCTTTTTAGTTAAAAATGGAAAATGATATCCCTTTTCCCTGGACCGCAGCATGCCCCTAAAACCTGCTGCCCAACAGATTAAATAGCGTTTGAAAAATTTTGCCTTACGAAGCGCTTACCCCTTATATGGTGGGCCCAAATTTGGTTCCCCATTTGGAAAAATGTTGGTATTAAACGCTCCTTTTTCCCCAGGTGCCCTTTTTTTGGGCTTTCTTTTTTTCTTTTACCAACATTTTGGGGGGAAAATTTCTCTTTTTTTTGGGGGGAATGTACCCCTACCCATGTCTTGAATAACCTACTCTGTTCACGTCTTATGTACCCCCCCTTGTACAATTCAGAAAAAATTTTGTTCAGTTATTTGTACAGCAATTTTTTTAGAGTTTTTTAATTTAGAAAACATTTTTTTTAAAAGGGGAGGAATCCCCCCACTCTTTTTTTTCTTTTTTTTAATTGTTTTTAAATGGGTTGTCTCACTACGGGGTTTGTAGCTTGTATTTTGCAATATGTTTTTTAAAAAGTGCCCTACCTTTGTTTTTGACAGCCCATGCCCCCAAAAACAAAAATACCCTGGCCCCCTTTGACAATTTGAAGAGAAAGCTTTTAAAAACCCACTTTTTTTTTTACATACACTGTGTATAGCTGTATTTCACACAAACATGCCCCCAAAAATTTTCAAAACATGCCCCTTTCCCCTTTGACAATTGTGAAAAAACAAAATTTTTAGAAACAAAATTTTTTAAAAATGGGGGCCCTTTTGTTATGTATTTCACAGCGCATGACCAAAAAAATTTTAAAAATACTTCTCCCCCCCCTTTTAAAATTGTGGGGGGGAAAATGTTAAAAGCCACTTTTCTGTTCCAAAGGTTTGATTACAGCTATATCTCACAGCCATACCCAAAAAATTGACAGTCAAAAAAATTTTATAGAGAAGTGAGAAAAGGGAAATATTTTTTTTCATGAAACCTTGTACAATGTTTTCGAAAGCAAGGAAAGACCTTCTCTCGTACCTATACCCCCATGTCCTACACCCCCCTTTGCTCGTTTCCCCACTTTCGCCCTGTTCAGAAAAATAAAAAATGTAAAAAAAGGTAGGAATGTTTTTTTCAGTCTTTATTGAAAAAAGGCAAATCACAGCTTTTTAATACTCTAATTTTAAACGCCAAAATAGGATTGAAACAAAAAACGTTTCTATCGAATCCTTGAATGGGTTGGTGGAAGAACCATAAGACAAAATCAACATTGTTCTTCCTTCATCCCCGGGATTTACAACTGCCCCGTAGGATAGGGAATTGATAGTTTTCAACAAAATATCTAAAAGGGGCTATTGCGCCCAAAATGAGATTCAGAGCGCAATAAAACTTTCAAAACTTCACGGATGAGAAATTGCGTTTTTTGCAAAAATGACACACGAGAACATTACTAGAAAAATTTCTGTATCCAAATTTAAAGTACAAGGAAGGTGGCTCTGTTGAACTAAACTGCGACGCACAAAGTTAAATAAGCTATTTAAAAGTTTATACTGTATAACAATTGGTTTGGTTTTTGCACCAATGAAATACACCAACAGTTACCAAAAAAATTTCTGTATCCAATTTTTAAGTACAAGGTGCTCTGTGAACAAAAACTGAGGCCGCAATAAAGTTGCAATTCACAGCTATTTAAAAGTGTATTATGATAACAATAGGTGGTTTTTTGCACCAATGAAATACACTAACGAGTTACTAGTACATTTATATATCCATATTTAAATACTAGGTGGCTATTGAACAAAACTGGACCGAACTTAAAGTTGCAATTACAGCTATTTAAAAGGTATACGTGTAGCAGAAGGTTGGTTTTGCACCAATGAAATACACCAACAGTTAAATTAAGAAAAATTTTGTTATCCAAATTTAAGTAGAGGTGGGTCTTTGAACAAACTGGGCTGCTTAATGTGCAATAAAGTATTTCAAAGTTATAGGAAAAAAAAGGTGGTTTTTGCACAATGAAATAAACCATACAGTTACCTAGTAACATTTCTGTATCCAAATTTAAAATCAGGTGGCTCTTTGGGAACCAAAACTGGGCGCACTAAAGTGCATACACGTTATTAAAAAAGTTATACGGATCAACAAAAAGGTGGTTTTTGCACCAATGAAATAAAAACAAACAGTTTAATGGAAATGTATGTATCCAATTTAAGTACAAGGTGGCTCTTTTAAAAAAAAAACTGGGAGCACAAAATAAAAGGTACAATTTTACTCAGGTGCGAGGTGTGCTGGCCCAAAAAGTGGTAAATAATAAATGCCATTTCAATGCAGGTTCAAAGCTGAGTCTGGGCTGCACAATATGCACACTCCTTCTGGCAAAGCCTTGTATCTGTTTGTCCATCCCTCTTCCCCCACACGGGCTGTTACAGCGCAGATGCCTTCTTTAAAAGTCTATCATCTAAAACTAAAATAAGAAACTGAAATTCTCTAATCTACCCTTTATTCTAATGTTCACAGCTCAAAAGCATAGTTGTCTGTATAAATAATGAGAAGAACTGCTCGTCCTGAGTGAGCTGTATTGAGAGGGGACCACGAAGCACGCGTCTTGCTTAGGGATAGACATGAAATGACTGATATGAACAGGAAACGCTGTGATATATGCAAAATAGGTCTTGTGATTTTTCCAGCAAATGACAACCATACAAATCACAGTCATGAATCGCAACACCCAGCTCACTCTCTATGCTATAAGCTGATTTTGCTGCTGGGCACACCCAAAAATGAAAGGATAGGCGGAAAATGGCACGAATAGTAATAGATTTCTGCAGATTGTTCACCTAAAATATCATCGTGCCGATTTCAACTATGCCGATTATAATCGCTCATCCCACTAGAGATCCGCTATGTGCTTTCCAAAATTACATTATGCGTTACACCCATAGTTAACCCCTTGATAACATAAATGAAGTCCACCAAAGTATTAATGGATAATATAGTAGAAAAATAAGTGGACAAAGAAAAAAGTAATTTTGACTTAAATCTATCTAGGAACTAATAAGGTACACAAATGTAAACTGATCATTTATGTGATGTTAATTTATCGGAGAATCACAACAGATTCATCGGTGTATTTTATTAATGAACCCAATGCATGCTAAGTAAATAATGCAACTCAATAACCAACAAATGATTCTGCAAAGAAAAAATGTAAAAGTAAGGGGTGATAACAGGGTTGTGGCAAAAGTTAATTATTGATAAAACAATTAAAATTAAGAGCTTTATACAGGCCCAGTGGTGACACCAACTTCATGTAATAGATCCACTGGAGCTCTTTTTGGAAGATATGTTTGTTCCATATACCATATCTCTTTGTCTTCCTAGTATAATCCAATGGGCACGAATATTTAGCAAGGTATACCACTTATTTGGATTTGCAATTGACTAAATCATAAATAAAGTAACATTTACCAATCAAGCTATGTGTAAAGGATTTTGTAGGAGATATAAATGGGCAAAATGTACAATTTCCATATCCAAAAATAATGCAATTTTTCCTCTGTAACCAGCTACCATCTATTTTTGGACATGGATAATGATTATGAACCACACGATCATTAAGCGATTTCCCCTTATGATATGTGATAATTTGGTACTGTGATAGACAGGAAACCTTATCATCTAGTTGCGAGATGTTCCAATTTTTTTTTTCTAAATGGCTCTAAACTTTGTAGCCTGGTTATCATATGTCACAATAATCCTCAACGTGTCCAAGGGCTTTTTTCTTTGCCTCATTAAGAATGCACAGTTGGTAGACTCTTGCCAGGAAACGACTTCTCAGATCTCTAGTCCGTTTATCAGAAATATCAGTGTTGCTGCAATTTTTCCTGATTCTTGTATGCTGCCCAAATGGAATTCTCTTTATGAGAGATGGAAGATGATGTTGAACAATACAGTGACTCAAGTTATATTGAAGCTAGAAGGGTGTTTTTCTCCAAAAACATCCCATCTAGTTTACTAAAACAGATCCCCACTGTTCCAAATATAGGTTGGTAAACTTATGACAAATTGACAAAGGACCCTATCCAAGTAAACACAAACATTTTGTGTCAGGGACTGAGCTCCCGATACTATTGCTCATCCTTTTAAGGGATTGAGACCCTTATGAACTTTGGGTAGTGCATAGAAGGTTGGAGTCTGAGGTTCCACTGGAATTGTAAATTTATGTTCCTCATGGATGATCAATCTCGTATTTAGGGTCTGATCTAGAATTTCTAACAATTTCTGACAGAAGGGATCATTAAAAATTGTAGGCAAAACTTCGTAAGATGTATTAACCTGTAAAATATAAAAAAACATTTGTTTGTATAGGTCACGGTTCAAAATTACCAAATTTCCCCCCTTATCAGAACTTTTGATGATAACAGACTGATCCTCTTCCAACAATAACAGTGCCCTTAGTTGTTGTTCAGATAGATTAGAATGGGATTCTGGAGTTTTTCAATCTACTCTCTCACAACATCCGAAAAAGTATCTAAATATGGGCTATCCATTTGGGGAAGCATTTTAGTGCTTTACATTCTCAACCCTATAAAGGGGTGTTGTCCTGGAAGGTGACCCTCTTCTTCTAATAGATTGTTTAAAATTCATATCCCTGGGAGATCGTCATTTGAGATGAGCGAATTTCTCAAAAACTCGATGAGCGAATAGGGTTCCAGTAAAATAAAATATGAAGTTATTTTATACTATTAGAATAAACATGTAATTTTATGGAAACTTATGAGAATGTATGGATAGAGTAGGTATAGTGGATGTTACAGAGATGCTTGTTGCCACATTTCCTCTCCCTTTTTTCATATCAGGTATTTCCTTGCCCCTTCTAGAATTTCTGTATCTTCCCCTGACTGTACCCCTCTCTCTCTGCTTTGATTGGAGTTCCTATATTCTGGATCAGAAGATTAGTACTCTGGTGAGGAGATATCAGTACCCATTTTTTCTCTTTATTAGGGGCAAATGTATAAGCTTGTGTCTTCCAAAACTCAGTTAGATTGTGGATAAATTGTTTGTAAGACAGAATAATATTTCTCTTTCCGAGTCTGTAGGAAAGATTTGCATTTTGCGAAGTTGCCCTCAGTTTTACATTTTAAGGTACTATCAATTAAATCTCAAAAATCTTCTTCTCCTCTATTAATAGAGACTAGTGTTGAGCGATTGCGTTGGCTATCGAGATCGAGCGATAGTCGATAGTCGGCCGCCGCTATCGATTAAGGTTTTTTCGATAGTGAGCATAGATTTATTGGATCGATTAACTATTAAAGTCTATGGGAGAGCAACAACACCTCATTATTACACCCCAAACAAGGCTGGAAGAAGCTGAAAATTAAATTCCAACAACAGTCAATTGGATACTATGCTACATCTTAGGCAACAACTTAGGTTATATAAGTCACAGGCAAAAAACGTAACAGACATTCACACTATCCCTGTTCTTGTACCACAGCATGACCTTAAAACCTGCATCACCACAAATTAATAAAGTGCCAGAAGGAATATGATTTGAACCAACATGTTACTTGAACTGGACATTGAATATCCATGTCCTGGAATCGAAGCATGAGCCCAACCGCAATGACCCCAACATTTAAATAGTGCCGTTAAAAGGAGTCTTTCAAACACAATCTTTAGTTGAACTGGACATTGACTATTCCTCGTCCTGGGGCCACACAGCATGAGCCCCAAACCTGAATGACCACACATTTAAAAAGGTACGGAAAAAGGAGTCTTTCAACCACCATTTTACGTTGAAACTGGACATTGACTATACCCTGTCCTGGGCCACAGCATGAGCCCACCAAAACACTGCATGAACCCACACATTTAAAAAGTGCCGGAAAAAAAAAATAAGGAGTCTTTCAACCACCATTTTGTTTCACGGACATTGACTATCCCTGTACTGGGACACTGAATGAAGCCCCAAAAAACTGGCATAGACCCCCAGATTTAAAAAAGTGCCGCAAAAGGAGTCTTTCAAAACACCATTTTAGTTGATCTGGGACACTAAACTATATTGTCCTCGTACCGCAGAAGACAATTAAATCCTGTCTGCCCCCTGTAATTAAAAAGTGCCAGAAAAAGGAAGTCTTTCAACCACCATTTTAGTTGAACTGGAAATATATTATCCCTGTCCTGGGCACATGTGCAATGAACCATTAAACCTGTCTGACCCCCCAGATTACAAAGTGCCGGAAAAAAGGAGTTTTCACCACCATTTTAGTTTGAACTGGTCATTGACTAGAAAACTGTCCTGTGCCACAGCCAGACCCAGGGCGGAGTTATCAGTGGGTGCGGTGAGAGCCAGGCTGGCGTCCCGTCACTTATTAATCAGCAGGTTAAAATTGCCTGATGACGCACAGCACATCAAAAACTGTACTGAGTGCTGAAGCAGAGTGCGAAAGCGGAAAAGTGTGTGTAACTCCAGCCTTCTCAGTACACAGTCAAGACCAGGGTAAGCGCTTGGCCCCTCCGTAATGACTGCAGGACCAACTGAGCTTCACTTGGAAAATACTGGTTGGTTAAACGCTCCTGTTACAACACAGGTGCCCTTTTGCTTGGCATTCTTTTTACATTTTCTACTAACGTGCTGGAGGAAAAATTGTCATCTGTAACTTTGTTACTCTGTCCTCGTGATCCATACTCCTGTCCTCTGAATACAACCTACATCTGGTCAAGTCTTTCCTGATACTCCACTTGTACATTTGGGAACTTTTTTTACCAGCTATTTTGTAATGGCCAAGTTTTTTAGTAGTTTAATTCTAGAAAAACACATTTTTAACTAGGATGGAAATCCCACCATGTCTTTGTTCTCTTTTTTTTCATTGTATTATATGGGTTGTCTCAATACAGGGATTGATAGCTTGTTAAAGATCTTGCAAAAACAAGTCATTTTGCGAATATGTGTCCCATTAACAGTGTACCAACCTATTCCTGTTTTCTGTACAAGCACCATTCACCCTTGAGCCACTCTTGAAATTGTGAAGAACAAATGTCTGTAGGAAGAAACAACATTTTTTTAGGGAATAGGAACTGTAGTTATAGCTGACCATAGTCACAGCAAAATGCCCCCAAAAATCAAAAACATGGGACCCATGAGCCACTTTTGACATTTGGATGAACAAATGTCTATTAGAAACAACATTTTTAGTAATAGGACTAGTAGTATTGCTGCATTTCAAAGCAGCATGACCTCAAAAAAATATAAAAATGACTTCTCAGCCCTGTTAAAAATCTGTGAGGGAGAAATGCCATTAGAAAAAAAAAAAGTCCACATTTCTGTTCCAAAGGACCTGATTCTTATTGCTGTATCTCACAAGATACATGACCCAAAAAATTATATAATTTGACTTCTTCACCACTGTTAAAAATTGTGAGGGCGAAAATGCACACTTTAGAAAGCCACATTTCGTTCAAAGGACCATGATTTTTGCTGTTTCTCACTGCTAAAGACCACAAAAAAATTATTAAATATGACTATACTCAAGCCACTATTATAAAATTCGTGAGGGAGAAATGCCACTTAAGAAGCCACATTCTGTTCAAAGGACCCTAATTATAGCTGTATCTCACCTGACATCTTGACTACAACAAACATCTGACCAATGCGAATACTTCTTAAGATAAAGTGATAAATGGAATTACTGTGGTGTCTAGAAACCCTTGCATGTCTTTTACAGGTCTCCTCACAGCAAAGAAGAATAAAAGAGAAAGAGAATAAAAATTGCAGTAAGAAATGATTATTATTAAAAAAAGTTCTTTCAAGAGGACCATTTCTGTTTGAAAAGGAATGTGAAGTAGACCGGCAAACTAATCGGTGACCTCGGCAATTGGGGGCCACAACATCCATCAGAAGATCCAAATGACATGTTTCATCTTGATGAAAAGTCAAACGACTTACACATTATCTGTGGAAAAGCCGGGCTGTGTTTTGTTGTTATGACACCTCAGCTTGTTGTGAGGTTAACGCTCAGATATGACGTGGCTGCTGGGCAGGTACATCTACCTCTTATGGCGTGACGAGCCAGCCGGCCATTTCGTCCCATTTTGGATTACCAGAAGTCTATTGGGTCCGGAACACATGCAAAATCATCGGTGTTGTGACGTGATAGTACGTTCTGCACCATGATCTTAAGATGACTCTCTGTGTGTTGGATGTGTGCTGATCGCATGCGTTGGTGAAGTGGTTAAAACACAAGATTGCCAGAGGTCACCCATTAGGGCTTCCGCACCTTGCCTGCTTGCTGCCGCTTCGCCTACTTGGCACTCTTACTGCTGGCACGTACGCCTGATGTTGTTCCACCGTGACATTTGGGGAGAAGTGAAGCAGACGCAACAGATGTCTTCCAGTTGTTGTCAATTCAGCAAGGTCTCCATTTCCTGCATTTTACTCTCTATTTGGGCGTGGGTGAAGAAAGTGCTGGAGTTTTGTTTTGTACCGGGGATTCAGGAGGGTGGCCACCCAGTAAACTGTTGTTCATTTTGATGGCCTTATTGCGAGGTTCATGTTGGTGGTAAAAATGGTGATCCAAGCACTAATGTGAGCGATGGAGCCTTGTTTTCCAAGCTCTGGGTCGAGGGGCACTAACAAACTGTCTTACTCTCTTCCCTACTCGCCTCAAATTAGCGCCAACCTCTTTCCAACAAGGCAGGGACGTCCGGTAACATCAGTGTCTAGGGAATACTCCTCCTCCTCCTCCTCCTCCGCTGCTCCGGCACAGCATACACACAGCACTGACTTGCCTGAGATGATGCACCCTGAAGAGATGATGCGCCACCTTGCACTAGCTCTGGACACCTGAACCAATGGCTATGAAGGAGCCGATGAATCTGTTGAAAACTGTCGGGCCTTGTGGATTGATGGAAGAAGAAGGGCTCCGTGTCGCTATCTGTGGTCCAATCTCCTCCTCCCCGTCGCTGGCGGGACTGTTGTACTCAGAGTGTCCCAACGGATCATTCCAGAAACTAAATCCCACAATGCTAGCTGACAAGGGGCATTGTCCGCATTGACCATTTTGGTGGCTTCTTCAAAAAACTGGCAAGGGATGGTGACAGAGCTCTTTCACTGCATCCACTCTCGTGGTTCAACACCCGAGGTCGCACGCTGCTTGTCAGGCCTGTGTCACTTTCGTAATGCGTAATGGCATTGCGGCCTGCTGCCACAATCGCTGGAGCATGTGGATGGGTGGAATTCCACAGCGTGTTGACACGTCAACAATGAGACAGGTTTGACCGGGGAGGAGGCCGAGCTGACGCTGCAACGCAGCCAGGCGGTGACGAGCAGGGGTGCTACGGCAGAGCGCCCAGAAGTGATGTGCGAAACTCAGACCTCGAGCCTTCTTCAGCAGGCAGTCGCAGACACGGGTAGCTCTTTAGAATTTTCTGGACGACCACAGGTTCATGGGACATGTGCCAGGCAAGGGATGTGCTCCAGCCCTACCAATCTTAAGGTCGGCCAGCAGATTTCGCCCGTTATCGCACACATCCTTGCTGGCACCAAGGTTTTTGGTCACCCAGCCTGCGCTCGGTCTCGTTGCTAGAGGCCGTTCCACAGCTCCGACCTGTGTGTGGACGGTCTCCAAGGAGATTAATTCAACACGGCTTGGTGTCTCTGAGGGCACGTGGATGCACAAGAGGATCTTGGGGGAAATGAACCCTGCCACCCATCCCTGCGGTTTTGAAGAGGTGAGCCAGAGCTGAGAGCCACACGTCACCCCCAGAGACATCCACCAGCTCCAACCAGGTGAGCTGTCCACAGAGATATAGCGCCTTGGCGTGCTTAATTTGTCCATGTGTCCGGTGGTTGAGAAGGACTTTTCCGGACACAGATGCAGACTACGCGCTTGAAATCTTAGATGACACGTGGCTGGGCCACTGCAGGGGACGGCTTTCTGTCAAAAGAAATGCCTGCTCGGCATTGGTATTGGGGGCAGGCGAGAAGGGCATGACGTGGCGGTACCCCTCTGATGTCCACAGACTGGAAGGCAACATTTCCAAAGGCCAAGCCTGGCAATGCCAAACATTCAGGCTTTTGGACTTTGGGATGGTTTGGTTTAAAGTGTTTTTTTGCTCCCAAAACTGGTAAAGACAGAAGGTGGCTGCTAGACTAAGCTGCTGTACGGCGTGCAAGGTCAATCATAAACATGGCAGAAGGAGAAGGGGTAGGATGGGTCTCTGGTGGGCTAGGTGGTTACTCGGGGCGACGGTGGAGGATGAAGCGGAGGCTTATCCGCTCTGATCATGATCGAGAGACATGGGCAGCTGTGAAAGCTTGGTGGTGCGGAAGGAGGAGGAGGCGGAGGACAGTGGGAGTTTAGTGGTTGGAGGGCCCGGGTCGGTCTGGCATTTTTTGGCCAAGTGTTCCCTCATTTCTGCAACTCATGGCATTCGCTGATTGTGACTAGACATGTTGGTGGTGGTTAACCACTTAAGGTTCTTGCCTCTACTTATGCGTATACGGCAAGGCGGCATATGACACGTGTGGGTGAATCAAGGCTTGATCAAGAACGGCCCAGTCTTGTGAGGTCCTGGACACCTTATTTGACGGCGATAACGCGAGGAGCGGGGTTTTCGCTCCTGGACCGTGGCTGGCGGAATTTCATATCAGTGGATTTCTGGGACCGCCCTCTCCCTTTTTTGTGGCGGGGAACCCGTAGTTGGACACTACCCCACTCGTTTCTTCCCTCCTCGTCCACTGATGAAGCGCTGCAAGCAATTTCTGCGGAAAAGCCAGGATGGATCCGCAATGTGTTCATCATCATCATTCATCATCAACACAGGTGACTGGTCAATCTGGCTTTACTGCTCCAGAGCTGCGGGCTACAAGCAAGGGGCACTGCAAAGGCTGTTGCCAGGACCGCCCGGGATTTTTTGACCGATTGGACCGGATTCCTTTCACCTCTCTGATGGCATCAAGTACACTGGGCGTCAGAGCAGACTAAATCTTCATTCTTGATATTTTAAACATGCCTTCTGGACCCCAAACGCATTTTGTCATCAAAAGAGGTCTTCAGACAATGGATTATCCACAGTGGTGGGTACACCGAGTTGACATTTGGCTGCTTCATGTTGTGACGCGATGCTGTTGATGCTGATGACGACATTTCGACTGCGATGAAGAGGAGGTAAGACTGCTAGGTTCAGGTTGCATTAACCACTCGAAGGACCGGATTGCGACGATGTTCGTTACTTAGGATTCACAGTGGCCATGACCAGCGATGGACAGGCCTGCGGTCCTGCAAACTGATTGATCGCTGGGCATGGTGGTTGTCGCCAGCAACTGGTAGGGAGCAACCTTTCTCTGTACACTCTACCTCCACTGTGATACCCCCCTCTTTGCTCGCTTACCACCTAATTTCGCTCCATGTTCAGAAATTTAAATAATTTGAGAAGGTAGGAATAGTTTTGGAAAGTCTATTATTAAAAGACGGCAAATCACAGCTATTCTACAAATCCCTCTAATCCAAACAAAATTGGCTGGATTCAAATTTAACTGCAAGGTGTTATCAACTAATATGGACTGGGCAAAAGTCCAAAAAACAGTAATCTCGTTATGTTCTTGGTATAATAAACGGTATTATTTTGCACCTTTCAATGCAAACCTGTGGTGTTATATAGAAATTGCTGTTTTAAGATTTACGTAGATGCTGCGTCAATGAAACCTAGCTGGGTGCGCTCCAAAATCAAAAACAACGTAAATGTTATGTTTTGTTAAATATAAACGGTTATTTTTTGAACCTTTCAGATTACTGTGGTTGATATAGAATTGATGTTTTAAGATTTATGTAAGAAGAAAATGCTGCTGTCAATGAACAATGCTGGGTGCGCAAAAAGTCAAAAAAAACACGTTAATCTGTTATGTTTTTGATATGAAAACCGGTCAATTTTTTGCACCCTTCAATTTCACCTGTGGTGAATATGGATATTGCTGTTTTTAAGATTTATGTAAGATGCCGTGCTGGTCAAATGAAACAATGCTGGGTGTGAAAAGTAAAAAAACCACGTAAATGTTATTGTTTTGATATAATGATCGGTATTTTTTGCACCTTTCAATTCACCTGTTGGAGAATATAGAATTGCTGTTTTAAGATTTACGTTAGATCGCTGCGTCACTTGAACAATGCTGGTGTGTGCAAAAGTCAAAAAACCGTAACTGTTTTGTTTTGATATAATAAACGGTTATTTTTGCAACTTTCATTCACTGTGGTGTAATATTAGATTGATGTTAAGATTATTACGTAGATGCTTGCCGTCAATACAATGCTGGGTGCGCAAAGTCAAAAAACACGTAAACTGTTATGTTTTGGTATAATAAACGGTATTTTTTTTGCACCTTTCAAATTCACATGTGGTGCAATATAGAATTGCTGGTTTTAAGATTACGTAGATAGCTGCGTCAATGAACAATGCTGGGTGTGCAAACAGTCAAAAAACACGTAACTGTTATGTTTTTGTATATATTAATACGGCTATTCTTTTGCACCTTTCCAATTCAAATGTGGTGAATATAGGAATTGCTGTTTTAAGATATACGTAGATGCTGCGTCAATGACCCAATGCTGGGTGCGCAAAGTCAAAAAACACGTAACTGTTATGTTTAGGTATAAATTAAACGGTATTTTTTGCACCTTTAAATTCACCTGTGGTGAACTATAGAATTGCTGTTTTAAGATTTACGTAGGATGCCTGCGTCAATGAACAATGCTTGGGTGTGCAAAAGTAAAAATCACACGGAACTGTTATGTTTTGATTTAATAAACGGTATTTTTTGCACCTTCAACTTACTGTGGTGAATACTAGAATTGATGTTTTAAGATTTACGAGATGCTGCGTCAATGAACTATGCTGGCGGGCGCAAAAGTTAAAAAAAAACCCGTAACTTATGTTTTCGGTATAATAAACGGTATTTTTTGCAACCATGTCCCCAATTCACCTGTGGTGAAATATAGAAGTTCTGTTTTTAAGATTTACGTGGATGTCGTCAATGAACAATGATGGGTGCGCAAAAGTCAAAAAAACACGTAACTGTGATGTTTTCGTCGATAGCGTATTTTTTAGGCAACAACAACTGTGCTGACTACAAGATTGCTGCATTGTAATTTAAACTGCAAAGTGGAATATATCCAACTGTCAAAGGTGTCAATGGGTATAAAATTGAAAATTGAAAACACCTATCTGCAATGTATACTGATAATAAAAGTGGAGTTTCTGCAGCCTAACAAAAAGACCTGGAGTTACTAGAAATGATCGTGTTATAACAAGTATATGTTCTGGCTGCCCAATATCCAGCGAAAGTTTTATAGCAAAACTGTTAATAATAAAGATATTCCACTACCAATGTCATACACGTAAGTCTCTGGTGAACTTTATCCAGTGTTCTTTATAGATAGGAGCTTGTCTGTGTTGCCCGAAGGACCCCCCCCCCGCTCCCACCGCCGTGAAATTTACCAGCGGTAGATGCGTCTGCTTTAAAATTCTCTAGCTAACTACATAAAATCTTCAAAAATCTCTAATCTAACTAAAATTGAGAAGGATCACAGCTAATAGTAGAGGTTTCTCTGTGACAGCAGATATAGGACCTATTTTTTCCGACTGAAAGTTGTTTTGCGCCACAAGCAGAGCGGCAGGTCTATCCTATGAGAACAGCTGAGAGACACTGAGGCTGGAAACAGGTAGAAACGCTCTGTTCTATGTAAAACGTGGTCATTGATTTTTCCCAGCCAAACTCGCAAAACCTACAAATATCCCAGTCTTGGAAAAAGCACACACACATCCTCACCTGCTCTATTCTGTAATCTATTTTGCTGGCCGCAAACATTAAAGGTCCATGATGGGAAGAGCCGAATAAGGATCCGATCTTAATTGATTGATGCTACAGATTTTAACCCTTAATTATCGCATGATCTGGAAATTTCGATCACCATAAAAACCTTGCCGATTTCAACTTTGTCGATAAAAATCGCTCAACACTAATAGAGACATAAATCTTATAAATCTTTCAGTGGATTCATGTTCCCATTTCTTTAGTAAATCAGAATTGATTCTAACTGCAGGTATGTTGTTTATTCTGAGACCTCTTAGAGCTATTCTGCTCTTGATATAACTCTCTAAAGACTTGCATTTTTTATGTGTTTTTTCAATGCGTTTTTTTGTGCAGGAATGCACAGCAATTAATTGATGTTACATTGCTGCAAAAAAAGGCTTTGAAAAAATGCATCAAAAATGCACTGTGTGAAAGCATCTCTAGAGAAATATAGAACTAACTTGTCTAAAATGGCAGGTTCTCACTTATAGCTGACTGCAGCCCCTCCTTTCTTCACTCCAATGATTAGCTGCAGGCTTTCACTACTCCTGGTGCTTAAAGCACCCATGCACCTTCATAAAGGTGCTTAGTCCCCATCATTTTACACTATGTACATCATATATACACATTTCAAGTATTAATGCAATTAAAACCTCTTGTAGGGTGGTTGCACACTCTATAGCTGTCATGGGTAAGAGGATGATTTATTGTATGTGTTGAGCGATTGCGTTGGCTATCGACGATCGACTCGATAAGTCGATAGTTCGGCCGCTATCGTAAGGTTTTCGATAGTGGCATCGATATATGCGCGATGACATTAAAGTCTATGGGCCTCGAGAGGAACAACACTTCATTTATTACACCCAAACAAGGCTTGGAGAAGCTGAAATTAACATCCACAACATGTCAAATGGATACATGCTACATCTTAGGGCAACACACTTAGGTTATAAAAGTCACAGAAAAAAGTCCACAGACCATTTACTATCCCTGTCTGTGTACACAGCCATGACCCATTAAAACCTGCATCAACCCACAAATTAAAAGTGCCAGAATAGAAGGGCAGTATTGATTTGAACCATCATGCTGATTGAACTGGACATTGAAATTTCCATGTCTGGAACGCAGCATGAGCCCCAAACCTGCATGACCCCCACATTTAAAAGTGCCGCAAAAAGGAGTCTTTCAACCCACCATTTTAGTTGAACTGGACATTGACTTACTGTCCTGGCACAGCATGGAGCCCCAAACCTGCAACTGACCCCCCACATTTTAAAAAGCTGCCGGAAAAAGGAGTCTTTCAACCACCATTTTAGTTTGAACTGGACATTGACTATACTTGTCCTGCGGCCCACAGAATGAGCCCCAAACCTCATGACCCCCCACATTTAAAGTGCCAGAAAAAGAGTCTTTACAACCACCATTTTTGTTTCACTGGGGACATTGATTTACTGTCCTGGGCCCTCAGCATGAGCCCCCAATCCTGCATTACCCCCAGAGTTAAAAAGTGCGAAAAAGGAGTCTTTTCAACCACCAATTTTAGTTTCATGGACCATTGACTTATACCTGACCTGGCCACAGCATGACCTGGGCCGGGTAGTTACTGTGGGTGCGGTGGGAAAGCCCAGGCTGGGCAGTCCGTAATCTAATAACACGCAGGTTAATATTTGCCAATGATTGGGCTGCAAACGAAAATAACTGTCGTGCGAAGCAGAGTTGCGGAAGCGGAAGTGTGAGAACTCCCAGCCTTCCTCTGTACCCACAGTTATATACCTGGGTAGCGGCCATTGCCCCTCCGTATGAGTGTGGACCAATTGAGCTTCACTTGGAGAATATGGTGGTTTAACGCTCCTGTTACATTCCAGGTGCCCTTTATCTTGGCATTCTTTTTATCATTTTACTCAACCGTGCTGGAGGATAATGGTTCTCTGCTACTTTGTTTCTCTGTCATGTGCCCATACTCCATGTTCCCTCTGAATAACCTACATTGCGTCAAGTTTTCCTGTACCTCCCTTCCTTGTACAATTCGAGGAATTTTTTTACCAGCTTGATTTTGTACATGCATTTTTTTTAGCTACGTTAATTCTAGAAAACACATTTTTAAAATAGGGATGGAATACCACCCATGTCTTTGTTTTTTCTTTTTTTCATTGTATTAAATGGGTTGTCTCAATTACAGGGATTGATAGGGCTATGTTAAAGATCTAGCACAAAACAAGTCATTTTGCATATGTGTCCATTAAACAGTGTCCTACCTATTCCTGTTTCTGACAAGCCTCCTTCACCCATTGAGCCTCTTTGACATTGTGAAGAAACAAATGTCTGTTGAATCAACATTTTTTGAATTGGACCTGTAGTATCGCTGCATGTCACTGCAAATGCCACCAAAAATTCATAAGAATGACCTCTGGAGCCAACTTTGGCGTCAATTGTGATAGAACAAATGTCCTCGTTAGAAACAACCATTTTAGGAATAGGACCTTGTGTTAGTATAGCTGCATGTCACAGCAAACAATGCCCCAAAAAAATTCCAAAGCATGACCCTTGAGGCACTGTTGGTCAATTGTGAAGAACAATGTCTGTTAGAAACAGCATTTTTTTATAATAGGACCTGTGTATTGCTGCAATTTAATGCAGCATTGACCAAAAAATTATAAAAATGACTTCTCGCCACTGTTAAAAAATTTGTGTGGGAGAAATGCCACGTAGAAGCCAATTTCTGTTCCAAAGACCAATGATTATTGCTGGATCTCACATGCTACATGACCCCAAAAAATTCCATCAAATATGCTTCTCAGCCAATATTAAAAAATTGTGAGGGAGAAATGACACTTAGATAGCCCACCTCATTTCTGTTCCAAAGGACCATAATTATAGCTGTATCTCACAGCAACCATGACCCCAAAAAATTATAAATACTGACTTCTCAGCCACTATTAAAAATTGTGAGGGAGAGGAAAATGCCACTTAGAGTCACAATTTCTGTTCCCAAAGGACCATGATTAGTGCTTGTATCTCACAGAAACCATGACCTCAAAACAATTGACAATGCGAAAACTTCTTAAGACTTAACCGTGTGTAAATGGAATTCGGTGTTGTCATGAAACTATGCTGTCATGTACAGTATCATCACAACGACAAACCAGCAAAATGAACTGTTGGGGAATAAGAGAAATAAAAATTGCAGTAAGAAATGATCATTTTAAAAAAAAGTTTCAAGAGGGACCCATTTTGTTTGGAAAAGGAAGAATGTGAAGTAGAATGGCAACTAACGGTGACCTCGGCAATTGGGGCCACACACATCACTCAGAGCATCCATGCACTGATTCTCTTGAATACAAGTCAAACAAGATCACATTATCTGTGGAAAGCTGGATGCCGTTTTGTCTGTAATTAATCTCCCTCCAGCGTGTGCCTGAAGGTCCGCTCAGATATGACACTGGCTGCTGGGCAGGACAAAACCTTCTATGCGCGTGACGAGCCGCTGGGCCATTAGTCATTTTGGATACCTCAGAAGTCTATTTGGGTCAGGAACAAGCAAAAAACATCGGTGTTGAGACGCAGATAGTCGTGCACAATGATTTAAGTCTGATCTCTGGTGTTGGATGTGTGCCCTGCATTGCATGCGTGGTATGAGGGTGGGTAAACACAAGATTGCCAGAGGTACCTCACCATTAGGATTCTGCCAACTTTGCCTGCCTGCTGCGCTACGCCTACTTGGCACTCTACTGCTGTCACGTCGCTGACTGTTGTTCACCGTGACATTGGGGAAAGTGAAGCAGTCGCAACAGATGTAATCCAGTTGATCAATCAGCAACAAGGTCTCCATTTTCTGCATTTTACTCTCTATTTGGGAGGGGTGGAAGGACAAGTGCTGGATTTTTGTTTTTACCGGGGATCCTGGGGGTGGCACCAGTAAATGTTGTTTCATTTTGATGGCCTTAATGAGAGGATCATGTTGGAGGAATGAGATAGCATCCAAAGCACTCATGTGAGAGGATGGAGCCTTGATTTCCCAAAGCATCTGGGTCGAGGGGCACTAGCCATACTGATCTTCCTCATCTTCTCTCCGCATCAAATTCGCGCCAACCTATTTCCATGGGCTGGGCAGTCGGTAACATGGTGTCTACGATACCTCCTCCTCACTCCGCTGCCTCCGGCACAGCTTCAAACACAGCCCTGACTTGCATTGAGATGATGCCACCCATGAGAGCTTAAGCGGCCACCTTGCACTAGTAGAGACCCCGAAACCACGGGCCTAATGAAGACCGATGAAATTGTGAAACTGTCGGGCCTTGTTGGATTTGTAGGAGAGAAAAGGCTCCGTGTCTCATTCTGTGTCCGTTCTCCTCCTCCTCGTCGCTGGCAGGGACCTGTTGATTTCAGTAGTGTCAAACGTCTCGTTCCAGAAACCTAAGATTCACCTCAATGCTCATGCTGACAAGGGCATTGTCCGCACTGACCATTTTAGTGCTTCTTCAAAACTGGCAAGGATGGTGCAGAGCTCTTTCACATGCCTCCACTCTCGGTTGTCGGTTCAACACAACGGGTCCGTTACGCTGCTTGTCAGGCCCATGTGTCACTTCGTTACCTGCGTAATGGCAATGCGCTGCTGCCACAATCGCTGGAGCATGTGGAGGGTGGAATTCCAGCGTGTTGCCAATGTCCACAATGAGACGGTTTTGAAGGGTCGGAGGCCGAGCTGACACTGCAACGCAGCCAGCGAGGCGGACGAAAGCAGGGTTCCAGCGAAAGGCGGAAGTGTGAACCCTCTGAACTCGCAGCCTTACTTCAAGAAGCCAAGTTCCCAGACAACGGGCTAGCTCTTTAGAAATTTTCGGGCACGACAAGGTTCATGACATGTGCCAGGGAATGGGATGTGCTCCAGCATTCGATCTTAAGGGCGTGCCAGCAGATTATCGCCGGTATCGCCAACCACCTCTGCTGGCACAAGGTTCTTTTCCCCAGCCATGCGCTCGGTCCTCGTTGTTAGAGCCGTTCCACAGCACCTGACCTTGGTGTGTTGACGGTTCCAGGCAGCATTCTTTTTCAAACATCCTTTAAGTGCTATCCATTAAGTGTACTATATGTAGCATTAATACCAGCATTTATTTTGATGGAATGATGGAGTGAATGGGAATCTTAAAGGAAAATCTTGTCTCTCTCATCTCGGACTCTCTTTTCTGTCAATTCCAGGTACGCATTTCTGTGGATCTCCACCCCCTCATACATTTTATCTGTGTGAATCTCCAGCTATATATGTCTTAGTGTGAATGGTACGCATTTATGTGGTCTCCACCCTCACCATGTGCTCTGTGTGAATCTCCTGGTTTTTCATATTATGTCTATACTTGAATGCGTACGCATTTCTGGTGGATCTCACACCCGCCTCATACCATGTTGCATCTGTGTGCAAATCTCTGCTATATATGTCTTATTGAAATGGTACAACATCATTTGATAAACTTTGTAGTTTGGCTGCATCTCCTGCCCGGTGACGGGCCTAACTTGTTCTACAACACTATCACACCTTTCCAATCGTTCTTCTGATCAACCAATATCCCCCCAACCCAACTCTCCATATTTCACACTGGTATGAGTATCGGCTTCATATTTAAGCATTGAAACTCTAGGTCAGTATCATGACTTTCAGTCAGTGCAACATCCTTTAAGTGCTACTCCTTAAGTTACTATATGTAGCATTATTACCATGCATTCGAAACCAGAAGTGACCAAAGGTAAAAATATAAAACCACAAGACCCTTCCAGCTTTCCCAACTTCAAACACCCAACAATATGGGCACCTCTATGCTCAAGTCATCTCTTGCCTGCCTAATCATCAAACTCCCTTGTCTCCCCTCAGACACCCGCGCTGGGCAATGGAATTCCATATCTCCCGTCTGTCTTACCTCACACTGACCTCAACTCTTCACCTCTTCCACAACATTAAGACCTTTCTAAAAAAAAACACACAACCACTTTTTCCTTTATCCCACACACTCCTCCTAACTCTCTAACTGCTTCTCCTCGCTGCCGGGGGACATTATCTCCAATCCAGGGCCACTCAGCGATCCCCACTGTGCGTTTCTGGCAATCTTCCTACAGACCAAGCAGCACCACACTTATCAACCACACAAACCTCAATAACCATCCCCTCACCCCTGCAGCACCAATCCATGTATGGACGCCCTCTGGAATGCCCGTTTTATGTGTGCATCAAGCTTCCCATCATCACACGGACCTCTTCATCTCACGCAATCTCTACCTTCATGGATTAACAGAAAAACTTGGCTGGGACACCCACTGACACAACTTCCCTTTTTTTGGATGCACTCTCCTATGGTGGGCTCCAGTTTACCACACCCCCCGCCCTTGGCAAGTAAAACAGGGCGGAGGTGTCGGGGGGGGACCCCTTTCTTTTTTTCTGTCAGATACATGTTCCTTTTCTCTCCATTCCACCAAGTACCTTCCTCACCCATCCCCTCCTTCGAGGGTGCATTTCTGTCCGCATCTACTCCCCCTCCAACCTCCAAGTGGCTGATCTGGTATACCGACCCGGGCACTTGCCAACCTCCTTCCTTGACCACTTGCTTCCTGGATTCCTCCACTTTCTTGCCACAGACATCCCCCACTATTATCATGGAGGATTTTATCATTCCAATCGATACACCACACTCCGCTTACTACAAACTCCCTGTCACTTCTCCTCTTTCCTTTGGGCCTCTACCAGTAGGACCTCTGGAGCAAATCACACAGACGGACACACACTGGACTCCATTTTCACCGCCTTTGCCCCTATCTAACCTCTCAAACTCACCCTCTCCATATCTCTGACCAACCATCTGGAGGTCGGCGGAGAAGAGGGGGTGACAAGTGTTGGGAGGTCCCGGCCGTAGTCTGGCCTCCATTTTTTGGCCAAAGTGTTCCCTCCATTTCAACTCATGCATTCGCTGCATGTGGACTAGAATGTGGTGGTGGGATTAACCACTTAAGGTTTTGCATCTACTAATGCGTTTACGCACAGGCGGCATAAGACATCGCTGGGTGATTAGAGGCTTGCTCAAAAGAAGGCCCAGGCTTGGAGAGGTCATGGAACTTTTTGCGGCGATATGGAGGAGCGGGGTTTGCGCTGACCGTGGCTGCCGGAATCATAGCAGACGGACTTCTGCCAGACCGCCCTCTCCCTTTTTGTGGCGGGACCGTATTGACACTACCCCATCGTTTCCTCCTCGTCCCTGATGATGCAGCTCGCAAGCAAATTCTGCGAGAAAAGACCAGGATGGATCCACAATGTAGTCATTTAATTTCTTCATCATATCAACACAGGTGACTTGGTCTGTTCTGACTTCTGCATCCAAGAATCCGACTGCGGGCTACCACACGCCAAGGGGCACTGACAAGGCGTGCCGAAACGCGTAGGACTTTTGCCGATGACTGGCTTCCTTCACATCCTCTGATTTGGCATCAGTACTGGGCGTCAGTGCTGGGACTAAATCATCCTCTTGATCTTTTAAACAAATGCCTTCTGACCCAAACGAATTTTTGTCATCAAAGAGGTCTTCAGACAATGGATTACTCCACGAGTGGTAGGGTACACGAGTTGACATTTGGGGCTGCTTCTTGTTGGAAGGATGGCTGATGATGCTGATGTCGACATTGTGGGGCAGTGACTGCGAGGACGTGGAGGTAACGACTGCTCAGATTGCAGGTTTGCATTTAACCACTGAAGGCAGATTGCGACGATGTTGTTACTTAGATTCACAGGGCCCCTGACCCCCAGCGTTATGAAGGCCTGACGGTCCTGCAATATGTCGATCCGCTGGCATGCGTCGTTGTCGCCAGCAATGGATGTAGCACTTCTCTCGTACCTCTAACATCCATTGTGCTACCCCCTCTTTGCTCGCTTACCACCTGCAGTTTCGAGCTCCATGTTAGAAATATAGAAAATTTGAGAAGGTTATGGAATTTATTTTTTGGGAAAGTCTCTTATTAAAAAGGATGGAAAATCAAAGCTATTCTCAAATCCATTCTCAATCAAAACAAAATTGCTCGGATGCAATATTTAACTTGCATAGGTGATCTATCAACAAAATCTGGACTGGGCAAAAAGTCCAAAAAAACACGTATCTGTTATGTTTTGGTATAATAAACGGTAATTTTTTGCACCTTTCAATTTAACCTGTGGTGAATATAGAATTGCTGTTTTATGATCTTACGTCAGTTAGCCTGCGTAAATGAACAAGTATGCTGGGTGTCGCACAAAAGTCAAAAAACACGTAATGTTATTGTTTTGGATATAATAAACGGTATTTTTGCACCTTTCAATTAACCTGTGGTGATATATAGAATTGCTGTTTTAGATTTTACGTAGATGCTGCGTCAATGAATCAGTGCTGTGTGCGCAAAAGTCAAAAAACGCGTTAACTGTGATGTTTTGTACGATAACACCGTATTTTTGGCTACAAACAACCTGTTGCTGGATACAAGATTGCTGTACTTGTAATTTAACTGCAAGATGGTATTCAAACAGTCACAGGGTGTAATGGTAAAAGTTGAAAACGCACCTATCAGAGAAATGTTTTACTGATAATAACAAGTGGATGTTTTGCAGCTAACAAAGAGACCTCGCAGTTATACTAGAATTTTTGCTTTTCCATTTATTCAAGTTCACAGGCTGCCAATATTCCAGGAAATATTTCCAATAGCAAACTGTTAATAATAATGTTATTCCCTCGACAAATGTCTACACTAAGTCTTGGTGAACTTTAGCAAGGAGTGTTCTTTATAGATAGAGTTGTCTGTGTTCGCACCGCGGGCCCCCACACCCCCCCCAGCCCCGCTCCCACGCCGTGAATATACAGCGGTAGATGCTGACTTATAAAATTCCTCTTGTAACCTACATAAATGTATCAAAAATCTCTAAATCTAAACTAATTGGAAGGATTTCAAGCTAATAGTAGAGGTTTTCCTTGTACAGAAAATAGACTAATGTCGCTGAGCTGTTTGGCCACAAGGCAGAGAGCAGGTCACTATCCCTTTGAGACGCTGGAGAACTGGAGGTGAAACAGGAAACGCTGTTCTATGTCACGAGAGTCATGTGATTTTTCCAGCCCAATCGCAACCATACACATACCCAGGTCATGACGGTTCGCACACAATCCTCACCATGCTCTATTCTGTAATCTCATTTGTGGGACGCAAACCCAAAATTACAAGGAAGCGCCGAAAAAAGGCCCCGACTTAGTAGGATGATGCACAGCTTATTAACTAATTTTAGCATGATCTGGAAATTATCAGATCACCATAAAACTTGCCGATTTAAACTTGTCGATAAAAATCGCTCAACACTATTTATTAGAGTTGGAAAAAGAGATGATGATTGGCTCTCAGACCAAAGGTGGCAGTATTTCTGAAACTGAACAGTTTGTTTACTGTTTGCATGTAATTCTGCTCAAAATGCATCGTGAATGTACTATTGGAACTGCAAATAAGCAATGTGGAAACTGCAGATCCTCATGTACCATTGATGTAAGAGATGCATTTCAGCTTTGTAGGTGCATAAAGGTAAACTGACACGCTATAGTAGGTGCAACCCACAACCAAAATGCACCTGAAGGTTACCAGATGTTTAGCCCCTACTGCATACAGCCTCTTCAGCATATAGTGTTCTGAAGCAGACAGATGTTCACTGCATATATGCAAATGAAATAGCTTCAGCACAAAACATTTGTATTTTCACAGCAGTATCAGAATTGGATCTTTGCTGACTTACAAAAGGTTGTCTTCTCCAATGAGTCATATTTTCTGATTCATCAAATGAATGAATGTTGGCATGTCAGGCAAGAAATATTAGAGAATGAATACCCTGCAACCAGTGCTGGAAGAACACAAACTGGTGGCAGTGTTATGGTCTAGTAATACTTTCAAAATTGCAATCTAATTGAGCATCTGTGGGACTATCTTCATTATTATGTTCACTTTATGTATCCTCCCTCACACACCCTCCATCAACTTTGCAGTCAGCATGGCACCAGATACCTTCTGACAATCTACTAGCACCTTACTAATTTGAAATTTGGTTGTAGTACTAAATTTGAAGGTGGTTGTAGTACTGTGACTTGATTGTGTACTGTGTATATGTGACTTTTCATGTCCTGTGTCGGTTTGTAACTCAAATACTGCCACCATGTTGCTTGATGACCATGTGACACACTAAGGCATTTATATATGTGGACTAAAGGGAGACTGTATCTTATTGCTTATATTGTAGAGGACACTGCAGCCTACATTTATCAGAGGTGAAGATGGAGTGAGTTTTAGTGCGCAAATTGATCAAGTTGTGTATGCCCACCTACTAGGTAAAGGTTATCTCCTCATGTGGGTCCCTAACTGTAGATTCTCCTCTCTGTAGTGCCAAAGTCAAGGTCAAAGTGGAGAGTGATATCAGCGCAATTCTGGATTCAAGGTAACAGTAGAGGTTAGTATCACTTTTTTTCTATTTCCAATAGGCAGCAGTATCCTCTAAATAAAATACAGTTTTTAACTATACAACCCCTTTAATAGTTAACTTTGGTAAACAAGTTTATTTCATCAATAGAATGAACGCATTTTGCTATATGTTCAGATTCTGATCACATAAGTGTCTTTGTATCTACAGTTGAAACCAGAAGTTTACATACACTATATAAAAAGACACATATGCAGCGTTTTTTTCTCATCTTATCTAACATGAAATCAGAATAATACCTCCCCCCTCCTAAACGTTTTAATGTCAATTAGGATTTACAAATTATTTTATGTTTGCCAAAATGCCCAGATAATGAGATAGAAAGCTTTTTTTAAGGCATTTTATTACTTTTTGCAAAGTCAAAAGTTTACATACACTAGGATTATTCTGCCTTTAAACTATTTGGGACAGCCCATATGATGATGTCATGTCTTTGGAAGTGTCTGATATTTTATTGGCAACATCTGAGTTATTTAGAGACACATCTGTGGATGCATTTTAGTTGCACATCAGAAACACACTGATTCTGTGTGTAGCATCATGGGAAAGTCTAAAGAAATCAGCTAAGATATCAGGACAGAGAACTGTGGACTTGCAACAAATCGTGTCATCCTTGGAGTACAATTTTGCAGTTTCCTTAAGGTGGCCTAGTTCATCTGTGCAATTATATGCAAGTACAAACAAGATGGCAATGTCTAGCATCATACCGTTCAGGAAGGAGGCAGATTCTGTGTCTCATAGATGAATGTGCTTTGGTCCGACATATGCATATCAATACAAGAACAAAAGCAAAAGACCTTGAGAAGATTCTGACGGAAGCTGGTAAGATTGTGTAATTATCCACAATGAAACCAGTACTGTATCAGCATTACAGATGGGCGAATTTCTCAAAAATTCGATTCAGTGACTTCGTCGAATTTTCCGACAAAATTTGTTTCGGTCCGAATTGCTTTGGGACGAATTGCATTATAAAACAGCTATTTCCAGGCTGCACAGAGCCAGCGAGGGTGCTGTAGATCATTGTGCCATGCTTAAAATGCAGGGGGGAGCTTGGTTTGTTATTCATACAAATGTTGTGTTTTAGCATGGAACGCAGATGACTGCCGCCACTCTTAGAATCGCTTCACTATAAATATCCCTGGGCCACTTAAAGAGGGCAAAATCTGAACCAAAAACTGAACGGGAATGTAGCCCTGATAAAGTCGCATGGCCAGCGAAAGCTGGAAAAAAAAAACAAAGACAGAGAGCTCAGTTGGCAAGATCAGGACAAAGTGGGATGTGACGGCAGCAGCCACAGAGCATGAGGTCAGACAGTGGCACAATGACATTCTGGAAGGTGGCAAAAACAGGTAGTAGCGCCACAGAGCAAGTGGCACAAGACAGGAGATGGATGGTGACGGACAGCAGCAGCATGAGGGTCAGGAGAGTGGCACAATGACACAGTGTGGTGGTTGATGCAGCAGCCAAAAGCAGCATTGAGGTCACAGAGTGGCACAATGAAATTATGGGAGGGTGGCAAAAAAAACAGGAAGTAGGCCACACGTGGCACAATGACACAGTGTGGAGGGGCATGGCAGCAGCAGCAGATGAGGTCAGGGGAGTGTGGATGTCCATGGCACCAGCAACAACAGCAGCATGGAGGTCAGACAGTGGCACAATGTCAGAGTGTGGAGGTGGTGTGGCAATACCAATCCTCGGTAAAGATGGTTTGTGGGAGTGGAGAAACTGTCAGCAGATATGTGGCATTCAGGCGGGTGGCAGCATCTGAATAGTGGCTGAGGCAGGTAGGTTTGACCAGTTCATTTCTCACAGTTTGGGTGAGGCGTCATGGATGATGTGTAATGGACAGCCTAAGGCATTGGTGTGTGGAAATCCTGGGACCGATCCACACATGTTTCATCTTGACACAAGGTCTCAGTAGTTCCACATTTCCCGTGGACAAGAGGGTTTCTCCTTGGAGTTACACGATGGCCCCGCCGCACTGAACACCCGCTTGATGCCACACAATGGCGGGCAGGGACAGCTTTCTCCACTGCAACAACCTCAAGTAAAGTGGCCGGCCACACATTCCAGTTTGGCTGACAGTATAGTCCAGCGGATCTTCTAAACTGGGGTGGCAGAAGTGCTGTCCAAGTAGGCCAACCACCTGTTTGATCAGGGTCTGCTACAGGTCCTGCCTGCTGCTGCTGGCGACTGCCCTCCTCACTAGGAGGGGTGAAGAAACTGCTCATCAGTGACTCCTGGACTTAGGTTGGATGCATGATGGGCTGGTACTGCTCACTACCCCCCACCTTCTCACAGAAGTGCGGCAGTAGTAACCAGTGAGCGCACTGAAGAAGTCAGACCTTTCATAGGAGGGACGAATACCGCATATAGGCAGCGGCCAACTACTACGGAGATTTCCCTTTAGTATTTGATTTGTCCTCCCTCTCTATATCTGGGAAAAAGGCTCCCATTTTTGGAACGGTAGCGAGGGTAAAAAGGTTGGAGAGCCAGCAGTATCCCTCTGCCGGATGATTTGGACTATTCGGCTGTCACTAGCCAGGCAATCAGCTTTGATGCGGGCATCTGCACAAGTGACTCCGAGGGACTCCCTGCCTCCATCTCCACTGTATACGGCCACGGTGTTGCGGGTCATTCTGCCTCATCCTTCCTCTCTCCCATTACCTCCTCAAGACCTGCTCCTGCTCCTCACTCTCTTGTTCACTGGGTAAGAAAAATCCACTCATTTCACCAGGGACAATCGCTCTGCTCCAATGTTCCTCCTTCTCCTCTCCATTTCCAGTCCCACGAACTCATGTGGCCGCGAGATGTGGTCGCCACGGTCTCCAGTAGGGATGGGCGAATTGATTACTAACGAAGTTGGAATTCGGTCTAGAATTCAGGAAACTTCTGGTTCTGAACGATAGTAGAAGTTGGAAGTACTTCGGTGTGAACGAACGGGGTGTAAGTGTGCTTTTGATTGATAAAATGGCTGCGAGCACATGGCGTTTCATGGGGAATGGAACCTCTGGGAGAAGAAGGGCATAGCGCTGCTTGACATGTGCAGAAGTATTGAAGCCAATCAGAGACGGCGGGATTCTGTGACGTCACCGCACTATTTAAGTCCGGGCGACTGACGCTGGGAGCTCATACCGCTCTCACTGTACTGATTAGGGAAGTTTTGCTGCCGCGGCTTGCCTTATGATCCATAGCTGATACTAAAGAACCTCATTTTTATACAGCGGATTTTTGTGGGGTGTCTCAGATTGGTCTCAGAGACTTGATTCTCTTATTGTCTCTATTTCTGATTTTTGTGGTTATTGGATATGAAGTCCAGTGCTGCGTCCACTGCAGCTTGCATATACATTTTAATGCTATCTGCTCCAGACATTGATATAATCCAAGGGGGATCTAAGCCAGTTCCTGTTGTTTTGATTTAAAGAAACAGCGTTTTTCTTACAAAACCCTTCATTTTTGGGTGCTAAATTTCTTTTGCGCAATTTACACCCGGGGTTAATTAAGCTTTTGTTTTTTGCGTGGGGGGACTCCAAGAAACTGTCTTTTCACCGCCAAAAAAAAAATTTTCCTGTAGCCTATTTCACAAGGAAGGTTAATTACATTTTTTCTCTTGTTGTGTACGTGAAAAACGCCTTGTAACAGTCAAAAGCTTTTTTGGGTTTGCTAAATTTGTTTGGCGAAATTTACACCCAGGGGAAATTAAGCTTTTGTTTTTTGCTGTGGGACTCCAAAAAACCGTCTTTTTTTACCCCAAAAAAATAAATTTTTTCCCTGTACCCAAATTCAAACGAAGGTTTAAATTTTACAAATTTTTTCTCTTGTTGTTAGCGAAAAAAAAAACGCCTTGTAACAGTACAAAAGTCTTTGTTTTTGGGTCAATTGTTTGGTGCTTTTTTACATCCAAGGGTTAATTAAAGCGTTGTTTTTTGCTGTGGTGACAAAAATAACCGTTTTTTACCTCCAAAAATTTTAAAATTTTTCCCTTGCATAATTCACAAGCGAAGGGTTAATTACAATTTTTTTTCTTGTTGTGTAGCATAGAAAACACCCTTTGTAACCGCTACAAAGCTCGAGTTTGGGGTTGCTCAATTGTTTGGCGCAATTTACATAGGGTTAAATTAAGCGCTGTTCTGCATTTGTACTCAGTAAAAAAAACTTTGTTTTTCACGCCACAAAAAGAAATTCTGTAGATATTCATATCCGAGGGTTTAAATTTAAGCCTGTTTGTGCTTTTATATTCAGTAAAAATACACAGAGTCAATTTTTTCTGCCCATTGTGGACGAAAATTTATTTTCCAAGGGTTCCAAGCTTGTTAGGGTTCATTTGGAAGGTCAAATACAGGATGTGTTTTATCTATACAGTATCTTCATCAAACAGTGTCGTACATTTTAAACAAACAGATGTCAAACAGAGAGGTGGCAGGCTCTTCACCTGCGATGGCAGAGGCCAAACATTCCAGGCGCAGGTCGCAGCACAGCAAGGGGGGGGGTGCAGCAGGAGTAGGGGTTAGGTCACAATTCCGCTTCTCTAGGGGGCCCGGTTCTACTGAAACCCAATGGTTCTTGTTGGTTGACTAGGTCATCCACTTAACCCAGTTTAAAATCTGACAACCCCCAGCCAGGTGGGTGGGAACTCAACAAAACCCCTTTAGTTGGCTGGCCCGGGGAGGGTCGCGATCCTCCCCTGTCCTCAACCCTCTGTCCCATGGGTTTCCTCCCCAGAGATCTACTATGTGGTCTGGCTCAGCGCCACTATATAGCGAGGATGAACAATTTGAGGGGGGGAAAGTCAGCAGCTATTGGCAGCAAAGAAAGTCCCAAATTTCCCCCTGTTTTTGCATTAGGCACAAAGTATAGATGCTGGAGGGGGCATGGGGAGGTTATGTTGTGGGGTTTTAAAGGACAGCGTGACATTAAACACAAATGTGAGGATGTAGCTGACGCATTTGGGGACCGGGGTGGGGCAAGGGTTCATCTCATCAGGAGAAGAGGGCGTAGCTTGGCGTAGGCAGCGGCCCCGCCAGAAGGTGGGTTTGGGGCCCGTCGTCAGCATAATAGCGGAGTGGAGGTAGGGACCCCAAGGGGGCCACGGGAAAAAAACTGCTTCACAGGTCCAAGAAAATAGCACCAGGGGCAAGGGGGCTGGGGCGGCAGTAGTTATCAGTGCGGAGCGTTGGCGGAAAACCCCGATACTCGGGGGTGTGGCGTTCTTTGCTAAGACACCGGAGGACCCGAAATGGGTATATGTAAAATCTTGGGCAGAAAGTGAAGCGTGGCCGGGGGAGCAAATGGTGGCACCCGGCCCTGCTAAACACTGCAGCATCCCCCTTTCCTTTGGCCGGGAGAAAGGGCTCGAGGGGGTGGTCCATCCTGCCCCCCGCAGCAACAGCGCGCGTGCCCTGGCAGCATGCCATTGCACCAGTCAAGGCTCCACACCCTCTGCAGGGGGAAGTTTTTCTTTTTTGACATCTTTCTCCTAGTCCAGATGCTTTTTCCCTCGCTACTCATGGGCCCCGCATTGTTCAGCGAGGCGATTTCAAAGAGAAAAACTTAGTCCAACCACCTAAGGTGCAGCAGCTGCCCGTTCCTGTCCAAGTTTTTGGGTAGCAGTCCCCCCCTTTCCAAAAATGGTGGACTCTGCACCGTTCAGAGAATAAGGCTTGTGCCGAGCAAAAAGGGAGAGTTCCAAACCCTAAATTCTTTTGCAAAAAGGCGTCCCCCACTTATAAAAATTAAACAGAAAGGGGGGCCTCCTTTTAGCTTTTTGGTTTTTTCCAAGGGCACGGCAGCGCGGAGTCTGGAGGTAAATACGGTCAGGGCCAGTACATTCCTTTTCGGCCCCCTGGGTAAAAGTGCTTCCCGCCCGGCACACCCAACAAAAATGGGCAGGGGAAACCCGCTTTCTTCCACGTTGCTTCCGCCCGGCACACCAACCAACTTTGGGGGAGGAGACGCCCCTTTATCCTCCCGTTTTCAAAAAATGCGGCTCCTGCGCCCAAAGTCCGCCTCCTCCCCTTTCCCCCCCACCCATCCCCAGCCTCCCCAAATACTGCCCTATACCAATGTGTGGGCACAGGGGGTGTCACGCAGTTCTACACCCGGTTTTCCTCGGGGATCGAATTTTTTTACAAGGGGGGGGAACTACTCCGCGTCATGCAGCAAAAAACGATGTGTGGCTTTCTTTTCCCCGCCAATTATTTGGAACCATGGTGACGGGGCAAATTTAGTAACAGGTGTCTGCGCGCACCGAGGGGGAGGTCCTGCGCCCTGCATGGCGCAAAGTGTTCAATTGGTTGTGAAAAGGGGTTTCCCGAAGTCTTTTTCCCCCGATCTTCAGAAGATTCTGAAATGGCCAGGAAACTGTGCATGCAATTCATCCTTTCCCTACAAAGCCCAGGAACACCCTCCTCGAGTTGCAGTGGCAGAACAGCCTCCCCCAACACACTCTTGATATGCGTTGTTTCCACCCGTTGGGAATTCCAGCCTGCACACGTTGGACCGACTGTATGAACAGAGAAAGGCATTAACGATTTTTTGATGATCCAGGCGGACAGGAGTACTCCCTTGGTAACTTTGTATGTAAAGCCAGTGGCGGCTCATGCGTGACACCCCCGTTTGTTGAGGCCATTCGAGGAGGCCACGTTATTTGTCAGTCGCCAGGACTACGGGATGAATAACGTCATTCCACTGCTTCATGTCTGGACAGATAGTTTGAAAAATCTTTTCTGGGCAGGGGATTGGAGGTGGTAAACTACATCTCACGGCCACATGAGTCCCGTGGGGACTGAAATGGAGGAGGAGGAAGAGGACATTGGAGCAGAAGCATTGTCTGGTGAAATGAGTGGATTTTCTACCCGGGTTTGAAAGGAGAGGAGGATCAGAAGCAGCTGGAGGAGGTAGATGGAGATGAGGAAATAAGAGGCAGAAGACCCGCAAGCACCGTGGCAGTTTTACAGTGGAGATGGAGGCAGGGAGCCCTCGGAGTCATTTGGGGCAGATGGCCCGCAGCATGCTGATTTGCCTGGCTAGTGACAGCCGAATAGTCAGCATCCGGCAGGGATTTGACTTCTGGCTCTCCACCCTATTGGACCCTCACTACCGGTCCAAAATGGGAGCCTTTTTCCAGCTATTGAGAGGGAGGACAAACTCAAATACTTTAGGGAAATCCCCCATAGTCAGTTGGCCGCTGCCTATGTGCGGCATCGTCTCTCCTCTGACAGGTCTGACCGGGGGGTTCTTCAGCGCTCACATACTACTGCCGCGGCTGCTGAGGGAAGGGTCAGAGCAGTACCGCCCCCTCAGCAGCAACCAAGTCTGGGTCACTGTTTAGCGCTTCCTTCACCTGCCTAGTGAGGGGGGACAGTCGCCAGCAGCAGCAGCAGGTCGGAGCGACCCTGAACCAAAAGGGGTGGCCTTTTGGACAGCACTCTCCCACCCCAGTTAGAAGTCCGCTGGACTATTGGGCACCCAAAACTGGATTTGGCGCAACTTCCCGGGTTTTGCAGTGGGGAAGTGTCCTCCCCCGGGCATAGTCGGGCATCAGAGGGGGGTTTTTTAGTGCGGGGGGGGCCATTTTTCCCCAAGTAGAACTGCTTGTCCAGGAAAGGGGAAGACTGACCTTTGTCAGAAGAATCAGGCGTGGATCGGCCAGGGGTTTTCACACCAATGCCTTAGGTGTCAGACCCAATCAACCCTGCGCCCCACCCCAAAATGTGAGAAATGAGTCGGGTTCAAATTCCTGCCTCACCCCTATTTGATGCTGGCCCCCCGTGATGCCCTATCTGTGAAGTTTTTCCATCTGCCACCAACCACTTTTCCAGGGGTTGGGATTGCCACCCCCCTCCACACCTGTCATTTGGCCCCTGTCCCGACCTCATGCTGTGTTTTTTGCTGGTGCCATGGGGTCCACACTGTGTCATTTTGCCCCTCCCGACCTATGTTTTCTCCTGCCTCCCCCTCCACCTCTGTCTTTTTGCCACTCTGTGGCCTACTCCCCGTTTTTTGCCCTCCAGAATGTCATTGTTTACTGTCTGACCTCTGTGCTGCCACCGTCACCCCACTCTCTGTATTGTGCCACCTTTTTGGCCTACTCCGTTTTTGCCACCCCCAGAAAGGATTGTGCCCCCTGTTGACCCCATGCTGCGCTGTGGCTTGCCGTGACCCACACCCCGTGTCATTGTGCCCCTCTGTGGCCTATTCCCGTTTTTGCCACCCCCCCAAATGATTTTGGCCCTGTCTGACCTCTTTTTTGCTGCTGTGGGTCTGCCGTGACCTACACACTCTTCTTTTGCCCCGTCTGACCTATGCGCTGCCGCCGTCACCTCCACTCTCTGTCTTGTGCCACTCTGTGCCTCTATTTTTGCCACCTCCAGAAGTCATTGGGGCCCTGTCTACCTCATGCTGCTGCGTGGTGCTCCCTACCTACACATGTGTATTGTCACTGTCGCCTCATGCTCGCCTGACCCACACACTTGTCATTGTGGCCCCCGTCTGACCATGCTGCTGCTGTGGGGCTGCCTTACCTACACACTGTGCCTTTTTCCCACTCTGTGGCCTTCTCCTGTTTTTTCCACCCCCTTTGAAAGAATGTCATTTCCTCTGTCTGACCTTCATTTCTGTGTGTGGATGCTCGTGCCCCCCAAACTCTGTCATGTGCAGTGACCTCTGCTGTGCTGTGGTGCTTCCAGACCCTTACACCTTGTCATTGTCCCCCTCTGGGGCCTACTCCTGTTTTTGCCCCCTCCCAAAAGTATTGTGCCCCTTTGCCTCATGTCTCTTGGGGGTACCTCACCTCTGTCATTGTCCCCTGCACCCCCGTTTTTTGCCACCTCCAGAATTTTTCCCCCTTTGTGGCCATGTTTTTTTACCTCCAAAAGCTTTGGGCCCCCGCCCCCTTTTTTCCCCCTCCCCCTCTCTGTCATTGGCCACTCGGGCCCTCCTTTTTCCCCCAAAATTTTTGTGCCCCGACCCTTTTTCCCCCAAAATTTGTATTTTTTGCCACCTGTCCCTACCCCCATTTTTCCCCCTAAAGTTTTCCCTGTTGCTTGCTGCCCTGCCAACACCCGGATTGGCCACTTGTGGGGATTCCTGTTTTTGCCCTCCGAATGTCATTTGCCCTGTTTTGCCTCATGCTCTGCTGTGGCTGCTGCCTTGACCCACCCCTCTGTCATTGTGCCCTTTTCTTTACCTCGGCTGCTGCCGCCGTCCCCCCCCAACTCTGTCATTGTGCCACTTTTTGGCTACTACTGTTTTGCCACAACCCGAATGTCATTGTGACACTGTCTGCCTCATGCTGCTGCTGTGCTGTGCCCCCGACCCACAACTGTGTCATTGTGCCCTGTCTGACCTCTGCTGTCCGTGACCTACACACTCTGTCATTGTCCCCTGCTGCCCCTGCTGCTGCGTGGCTGCTGCCTTGACCTACACACTGTGCCATTGTCCCCCTCTGTGGCCTACTCTGTTTTTGTACCCCGAATGTCATTGTGCCCCGTCTGACCCCATGCTGTGTGTGGCTCTCCGGACCTACACACTGTGGCATTTTCCCCCAAACTTGGCCTACCCTTTTTTGCCACCCCAGAATGGATTGTGCCCCCGTCTGACCTCATGCTGCTGCTGCCCCTGACCTCAGCTCTTTCATTGTGCCATGTTGACCTCTGCGGGTGCTGTGGCTGCTGCCCATGACCTACACACGTGGGCCCACTCCTGTTTTTGTCACCTCCAATTCTTGTGCCCCTTCTGACTAGCTGCTGTGGCTGCCGCCCGTCACCCCCACACTTGTCACTGATGTTTCCCCGAGCCCTCAGCTTGTTTTTTTTTTTAGCGTCGCAGCTGACTTTATCAGGCAACATTCCCCGCTTCAGTTTTTTGGTCAGTTTTGCCCTTTAAGTGCCCAGGGAAATTTTTAGTGAAGCGATTTTTAAAAGGGGGCGGCAGTCATGTGAGTGTCATACTAAAACACAACATTGTATGAATTCCAAACCAAGCTCCTTCTGCATATTTAAGCATGGCACAACGTTCTACAACACCCTGCAGGCTCTGTGCAGCCTGGAAATAGCTGTTTTTTAACGTGATTCGTCCCGAAGTAATTTGGAACAAAGTTATTTTTTGTCGGAAAATTCGGCGAAGTGAACGAACCGAATTTCGGGAAATTCGCCCATCTCTAGTCTCCAGTCCCCTGCCTAGACAGATTTTTCAGCATCTGTTCCAGGACATGAAGCAGTGGAATGACGTTATTCATACCGTAGTCCTGGCGACTGACATATAACGTCGCCTCCTCGAATGGCTCAAACAAACGGCAGGTGTTGTCACGCATAAAGCTGCCACTGGGAAAATCAAAGTTTACACAGCGGCGTTACCCCTTTGTCCGCCTGGATTCATCAAAAAATCGTCAAGGGCCTTTCTCTGTTCATACAGTCGGTCCAACATGTGCAGGCTGGAATTCCAACGGGTGGAAACATTGCATATCAGAGTGTGTTGGGGGAGGCCATTCTGCGCTGCAAACTCGAGGAGGGTGTTCCTGGCTTTGTAGGAAAGGATGAAGTGCATGCACAGTTTCCTGGCCATTTTCAGAATCTTCTGAAGATCAGTGGAAGACTTCAGTAACCTTTTCACAACCAGATTGAACACATGCGCCCTGCATGGCGCATGGACCATCGCTCCTCGGTGCAGCGCGGACACCATGTTCATCCCATTGTCCGTCACCATGGTCGCCGAGGCAAGCCAGGTGTAGAACTGCGTGACACCGCTGTGCCCTACACATGTTGTATGATGGAGCAGTACTTGTGGAGGCTGAGATGATGGTGGTGGTGGAGGAGGCGGACATTGGCGCAGGAGCCGCAGTTTGACAACGTGGAGGAGAAAGCGGCGTCTCTTGTCCAAGTTGTTGGTGTGCCTGGGCAGGAGCACATTCACCCAGTGGGCCGTAAAGTACATGTACTGGCCCTGACCATAGTTACGCTCCCCGATGTCCGTGCTGCCGTGCACCTTGGAACAAAACCGATAAGCTAAGGACTGGCCCACCGTCTGTTCTACATATTTATCAATTTCTGGGACTGCCTTTTTGGAAAATAAATTACGGCTTGGAATTCTCCATCTCGGCTCGGCACAAGACATTAGTTCTCTGAATGGTGCAGAGTCCACCATTTGGAAAGGGAGGGACTGCAGTATCAACAACTTGGACAGGAGCACGGTCAGCTTCTGCACATTAGGATGGTTGGACTCATACTGTTGTCTCTTTGCAATCGCCTCGCTGAACGACTGCTGGTGCCATGAATAGCGAGGAGCAGGAGCATCTGGACCAGGAGAGGATGGCAAAGAGAAACAGCTCCCTTCTGCAGAGGTGGTGGAGCCTTGACTGGCTGCAATGGCATGCGTGCCACTGGGCGCTGCTGCTGCTGTTGCTGCGGCAGGGTGGACCACCACATCTGAGCCACGTTTCTCCCAGGCCACCGGATGGTGATGCTGCAGGTGTTGACGCAGGGTCGTGGTGCCACCGTTAGTTTTCTGGCCACGCTTCACTTTCTGCCCACAGATTCTACATATACCCATATTCGGCTCCTCTGGTGTCTTAGCATAGAACTGCCACACCGCCGAGTATCTAATTTTACCACCAACGCTTCGCACTGAGTGACTACTGCTGCCGCTGCCTCGCTGAGCCCCTGTGCCGCTACTTTTATGGACCTGCGAAGTGGGTTCTCTACCCCGTGGCCGCTTGGCTCCCGACCTCACACTGCTGTTATCCTGCTGACTCACGGCCACACAACCCACTTACTGGCTGCGCCGCTGCTTGACGCGCAAGCTGATGCCCTCTTCTCCTGACGATGATGAAGCCCTTGCTTCACCCGGCTCCCAAGTGCGGTCGGCTACATCATCACATCGATTTGTGTTTCATCGTCACTGCTGTCCTCATCACCAGTCTTGGTATGCAGAGGCGACCCCTCACAACAGACCTCCCCTGCCAC
>JAODAL010027757.1:0-54412 GCA_025379985.1 Phyllomedusa bahiana
AAAATGAAAAAAAAATAAAAAATACCCAGCAGTTCGGACTACGTCCGGGTAAGAGATCTGAAATAAAAATACATTGGTTTTTTCCCAAAATAGAAATCTTTCTATAATTTACAATAGATTACTCTTTGTTTCACCTTTAACCAGTCAGATTTAGTTTTTGATTTTGTCTTTTTGCGTTTACCATCAAGTTTTTTGAGGACTTAATCAGGACCTTGACCAATTTCCCAAATGACACCTATGGTAAGTAGTCATCCTTAGCTTCTTAGCTCTTTATTTTTTATTGTTATTTACTGTTTAAATTATTTTTTTTTCATAATCAAAATTGTTTCGGGTCTCCGAGCAGCAAAACAACCAACCTGTAACAACGAACAGGACCTTAACCAACAACAGGCATTTCCAGTGCCTCCCTGAGGTTGAAACCCCCTTGCTGTGCTTGTTTTATTCCATCGCTATTTTTTACCCAAAAGAGGAATTTCACCCTTTACATCTTTCCAGGCGAACCAAGGGGAAACCTACTTTTTTCTCAAAAAAATAAAAACAAATTACCTTACTTCTACTTTTAACCTATTTTTTTGAGCTTAGTTATTGTTTAAAAATAACAGAGCCATCCTGCCCCATAAGAAGAGATCAGCCTTTTTCCTTGGTGCCCCAAACTTTGTTCCCCAGAGGGGAGCAGCAGAAGCTTCTGCTTAGAAATGGAGAGAACCCAGGACAGGAAGCAAGAGGCTGAGAGAAGGATTCATGTGCAATATGTTCATTTATGTACAATAGCTGTTGGGTGAGCTCCAAGCTCTGGTGGGCCCCAGGTATCCCAATCCAACACCAAAAAGAGCAATCATGATTAGTAATACAATTCACTCTACCATATAGTTGCTGAGCCTTCATGAGCTATGTGCTGCAGACATCTAAAGCAGTAAGTGGTTATAATAATGTGAGTCCACTATATAACTTGCTATGAGAGGTTTCAAACTTATTCATGTCTCCAAAAATAGAAATAGTAGGGGCTATTAATTACTAAAACTTAGAATCCAGTGTGTATATATTTTATAAATATCAATGCAAAACTAAACCAGGATCAGATATAGGTAAAGACATTGTAAGGACCCATTCACATTATGTTTCAGGGCTACTTTGCTGCTATCTGGAAGGGATTGTAGTAGACAGACTTTCTTCAAGATACTCTGATGGATACCTGTGATATAGCCCCTAATGTAGTGAGAATGAGGGCTGATGCATATACATTAACCCCTTTAAGGACCCTGGAAGTATGAGTATGTCCCAGGGTTGCTAAGGGGATATTCAGGGGGATTGCAGAGCGATCCCGCAAGACAGCCACTGGGTGTTAGCGGCTAATTGCAGCTAACACCCGACAGTTACAGGCGGGCGGGGCCGCCCACGCAGCAAAGATGGCCATGGCGTCTAAATGAATGAAGAACGGTGCTGTGCACCGTTCTTCACGGTGATCGGCGTCCCCGCAGCATAACAGCGGGGATCCGATGCCTGGACACGACATTGGGGAGCCTTGTGAAGGCTTCCACCCCTGCCATGTCCTCGTATGGCCCACTTCCGGCCCCAGGTAGGAAGTGGGGAAACCGCCATCTTGGTACAATCAATCTAATACATTGTCTATGCAATGCATTAGACTCTATTAACGATCGGGCCCCATAGTGGTCAAACACCATAGGGGGACTCAATGTTAAAGTAAAAAAAAAAAAAAAATAAAGTTTTAATGTACAAAAAAAAAGTATTAAAAGTTCAAATCACCCCCCTTTCCTCATTTTACAAACAAAAACAATAAAATAATGAAAAATTTACACATATTTGGTATCGCCGCGTCCGAAAAAGTTCGATCTATAAAAATATAACATCAGTTATTTCGTACGCTGAACACCATAGAATAAAAAAAAATCCAAAAGCCAAAATTGCGTTTTTTGTTCATTTCACTTCACTTAAAAATTGGAATAAAAATGATCAAAAAAGTCACATGCATTCCAAACTGCTAGCAATAAAAAGTACACTTCAGCCCACAAAAAATGCACCCTCCCTGACATCCGTAGGTGGTAGTACAAAAAAGTTATTGGTCGCACAAAATGGCACCGCGGTGCAAATTTCAAAAATAGAAAATGTTTGGAATTTTTTTATGGTACCAAAACATAACGGAAACCCTACATTTTTGGTATTGCCGGATGCGTATCAACCTGTAGAATACAGATAACACATTATGTTTACCGAAGATTGAACACCGTAAAAGCAAAAGTACTTTGTTTTCACAAATTGGCCCACTTGGAATTGTTTTGCGGTTTCTTGTAAAAAAAAAAAAACGCAAGGTCCTTAAGGGGTTAAACCAGTTTTCTCACTACAATAAGTCAAGGTATATGTCTGAAATATGATGAGACGGCAGCAATGGGGAAATGCATAAATGAGTTTGGCACAAGCGACATTTGCTAAAAAGTTTTCAACTTTTGCCCTGTTTGATACCACGGCAGTCATTTCAAGCAGGCGGCTCTTATCAAAAAAGGGCATGGCCTCTTGCTGCCCAACAAATTTTCTAAAATTTGCACCAAATGTGGTGCTAATGTAGCCAGAAATCTACTCCAGATCCCAGATGCCTTAGATTTTTGAGACAAGCGCATGGATTTTGAAAGATGAACTATATGTATTAAGCCTTAATAAATTTGGGCATTTTACTCCTGTGCTCTTTTCATTAAGACAGTTATATTTTCTTCCACGCTTAATATATTTCCCCCTAAATTTTTACATAATTTTTTATCAATATTGTCTAATACTTAGACAGTGTGGGCCTCATTTATCAAAACTGTCTAGCAATAATACTATCTTACTGCCCATAGCACCCAAAAGCTTTCATTTTTAGGATTGTTTTCTATGGGCAACAAGGATAGTCTTATTGTTAGACAGGTTTGACAAATGAGGCCCTGTAATCTTAGACTAGATAATCTAAAAATGTCACATTTATCATAGTGTTGATAAATCTGGTACAAGATTATACTGTCTAGTCTAATTTTAGTTGGGTTAGTTTTTGCCAGCAATTGCACCACAATTTTGTACGTTTGTTGAATACAATCAGTTTTTCATCATCCTTAAGGTGTGCCATGAATTCTCTGTACATTGGATTTGAAGCCTGTCGACCTTTCCACTAGTGTGTGGCAACCATTACTTTTGTATGTATTTTGCTGCAGGGGGTTGCACACTTAGGGCCACATGTATGAACCTGTAATAGTAACCTATGGGCAAAAGAGTGAGTTTTAGACCTAAACAGGTTCATATATGTGGCCCTAAGTTTGACGTGTATGAAAACTGTCTTGGTCTAAGACTTTCTTTGTTGTCCATAACAACCAATCAGAGTTCCTCTTTCATTTTTTCAGAGTACTATAGATTATGAAATGAAAGGGAAGCTCTGATTGGTCGCTATGGGCAACAAGGAAATGCTTAGACCTAGACAGTTTTCATACATGTGGCCCTAAGACATTTCCCCTTTCAGTGAGGCCAAAGAAGCACATAAGTGTCTAAAAACTGTTTAAAACACAACTCATGTGGTGTAAAGAGTGAATACCAGTAATTTAGCATAAATTGCACCATTATTTTTTTAAATCAATTACCATAGACGTTTTTTTTTTTACCTGTACAACATGGTTCCCATCCAGTCAGTGCACAAACAATGGAACAGACACCATTCACTTAACTGGAGCTGTGTGAAAAGTCCTGGACCTTCAATGAACAGAGAAACTGCTGAAGGAGCTCTTGCCTTTTATTGATTTCATTAAATCTTGAGATAGGAACAGCTCTTTACAACACATCATTCAAATAAATCACTAAGGGTGACATGTGTACAGGGCTGCACCGGTATTCTGGTGTCCTTTCAGCCCAAAAACTGTCACAGTCCTGTTCTCTAGATGTATGAGCAGGTGCTCTCCAAAAGTAGACACATTATGAGGCGCCCGCAGCACTTTATAATGCGTCCAAGATATGGGGGCATTCTGGAGGCGTCGCACCACAACCGTATGATTCTACACATTTATGACTGGAGGATGCCAAAACTAGGTGCATTACTGGTGTTACAGGCAGACCAAATTAAAAGTGGTTTACCTGAGCTTGAGTTGTCGTACTGGAACTAGAAAGCGTCAAATCTATGATCCGCATTAGAACAGGTTCATACATTCTGGTGCATTCTACATTGCTTTAAAGCTATTTAGAACTGGCCTCTATGCCCCTAGATTATACATGTCGCCCTAAATGTTCATATTAGATAAATATCTGATAAAAGTAGTTTTCCAGGATTATAATAATCCGTATGATACTTTCAGATGTTTCTTTCAGGTCTGCCAATACCCACAAAATATACGTCCTCACTCAGGTCTATAGGTGGAAGTACAAAAAAGTTATTGATTGCAGAAAATTACGCTGCGGCGCAAATTTAAATAATAAGAAATGTTTGGATTTTTTATGGTACTAAAACATAATGAGAACCCTACATATTTGATATTGCAGATCATATACCTACATATAACCCTAAATATAACCCTACATATTTGGTATTATCAACCTGCAGAATACAGATACCTCATCATTTCTACCCGAAAGTTTACACCGTACATACAAAACCCTCGCAAACATGGCACAAGTAAATTTTTTTCACATTTTGCCCAACTTTCCAGCATTAGAAAGCACATTTTGTCCCGTAAAATAAAAGCCCTCATATGTATATGTATAAAAAAGTTATGGCTCTTGTTAGGGCTTGTTCACACGGCGTTTTGGATCCTTTTTACGGATCCGTTTTTGGCACTTGAAAAGCGCACCCGGAAAGCGGATCCGCAAAACGCAGCAGTTACTTTATTTGGATCCGTTTTTAATGCTTTTTCACTTGCATTTTACGCATCCGCTTTCCGGATGCGTTTTCAGAAGGAAGGAGAGAAAAAAAAATTCTCTCTCTTTCTCTCAGCCCCGGCACCTCCATTCATTACATGACAGCCCCGGCACCTCCGCTCATTACATGACAGCCCCGGCACCTCCGCTCATTACATGACAGCCCCGGCACCTCCACTCATTAGATGACAGCCCCGGCACCTCCGCTCATTACATAACAGCCCCGGCACCTCCGCTCATTACATGTCAGCCCCGGCACCTCCACTCATTATAAGACAGCCCCGGCACCTCCGCTCATTACATGACAGCCCCGACACCTCCATTCATTACATGACAGCCCCGACACCTCCGCTCATTACATGACAGCCCCGACACCTCCATTCATTACATGACAGCCCCGACACCTCCATTCATTACATGACAGCCCCGACACCTCCATTCATTACATGACAGCCCCGGCACCTCCATTCATTACATGTCAGCCCCGGCACCTCCATTCATTACATGTCAGCCCCGGCACCTCCATTCATTACATGTCAGCCCCGGCACCTCCATTCATTACATGACAGCCCCGGCACCTCCGCTCATTACATGACCCCCGGGCACCCCCATTCTTACATTCAGCCCCGCACCTCCCCCATTTCAAATCTCCAGCACCTCCCGTCACCGCTCGCCGCCGCCCCCCCCTGGCCCCCCGCTCCCGACCCCCCCTGTGCTCCCCGCGCCGCCGCTCCCCCCGCCCCCGGCCGACCCCTCTCCCCCCCTTTCGCTGCCCGCCGCTCACCTCCTCCCCTCCCCGCCGCTCACCTGCGTCCCCCCGGGCTGCCGCCCCGCTCACCTGCCTCCCGCGCCCCACCCCTCTCTTCGATCCCCCCCCCACCTCCCAGTGCGCTTTTTCCATCCGTTTTTAGGATGCAAAGCCACTGATACGTACCGGGAGTGTGGACGTTTTTGGGAAGGTGCCAAAACGGACTCCTTTACCCCTATGGGTTTTCACTTGCTAAAACGAATAAGAATTGACTTCCCAATTCTTAAAGGGGAGGAAAAGCGCTGTCCCAGGATGCCTCAAAAACCCATCGCCGATCTCCCGTGAACACGATGCCTTTTGCCTTTCAACTCAATGTTAATCACACTGACAATTGTTAGATCCGTTTTGCGGATCCTTAAAACGGATCACAAAAACACCGTGTGAACAAGCCCTTAGACGAGGAGGAAACAATCTTAGAACCATATTATTATGATCATCTGTCAGGAAGGGAACAAAGGATCATGCAACTGCTAAATTTTCCCTCATGATATTTAAATTAAATACGTTTGCCTCTTAGCAAACAATAGTTTACGTTTTTCCCCAATGAAATTTATTTAGCCCTTTTTTTGACTTGGCTTGTTTGGTCCAGCTTCTTGTTTTTGCTGCTTTTCCTGACCTTTGGTTAGGGTACTGAAAACCCAAACCCGCCTGCCTTACGTATTGCCTTCTGGCCCAAAAGTAAAAACCTATTCCTTTTGTACTGTATATTGGCCAAAAAACTGTTATTAAGCCGCCTGAGTACCTTGGGGCTCTCTGGGCACCAAATCCTTGTAAAGGGGGTTAAAAAAATAAAGACCAGAGTGCCCTTTACACTTTGTTTATTTGGAATTGGCATATACAAACTCCATTCTTACAGGGAGGTTCTCACCATGCAGTTTCACCGAGTCACAAATTTCAGGGTTCCCCTTTCCGAAAAGGGTGTGGGTGGTCTATACATGATTGGTTTTTTAGCTCGCCTGTTTAAATTTAAATGACGCGGGATGTAAAATCGTAATTCCAAAACAGAGCTCTAATGAGTGAAAATATGTCCTTATCCTAAACAAACTAAACTGCATTCCTAGAGATTATGCACAGCAAGGAGGGACATCACAATGGATTAAAAGCAACTTTAAATCAGATAAGAGAGAGGAGAAAGAGTTGGGCAGGAACAAAAAGAAACTTTTCTGCACTCAGAAAAGAGAAAATCTCTCTTATCTCCTCAGCAAAGCAAACTAAAACAGCTTTGTGTTTGATATTAGTCTTCCTTTTTCTTTCACTACATGTGAGACGCTAATCATTGTGGTAAGAAAACCCCTTTTACCAAGGGATTCATTATTGCATTTAGTTAGTGTAACGGGTGAGCGGGTAAGCGGGTAGTGGACCCACTGGACCACTGCCGGGCTTGCTCCGAGGGGCGCAACTAAGTGGCCATCGGGCATGGGTATCTTCACAGTGCTTTGTTGGTAAGGTTGGCTGACCCCAACATGCCACCAGGTGCTACCTCAGAGCAGTCCCACCCAGGGGCAGCTGACCGGGACAGGCCAGAAGTGCCAATGCTAGGCACCAACAGGATAAGGGACAGAGACAAAGCAGACTAGAAGTAATATGTGAAAGGTACAGAACAAACAGACAGACAGGGACTAAACGGATGCCAAGCAAGAAGGTTAAACAGAAGCCAAAGTACAAAACAGACTGACTGGAAACAACACATAGAACAAGATCCGAGACTAAGGCTAGGACTCAGGCAACGGAACAAGGCACAACCAGGGCACAAACACAGGCAGAGAACAAGGCAAGGAAACTCACAGACGTGGAAACAGGATCAGCTGAAACAAGCTAGGAACTAAGGCATAAACATGGCAAAGAAGCTCACAGACAAAGGTGCAGACAGACACATGGAAAGCAACATGGAGACTAACCACACATAGAGGATACCACAAGGACACAAACAAGAAGACAATACACAGGAACAACAGACTACACCAAGAGACAACATGACACAACAACAACACAACAAGGATCAGGCCGGAGTTGTGAGGAGAAGCAGCTTATAAAACCCACAGGGGGAAGGGGTTTTGGCAGAGGAAGCCCACCCCGCTGCACACTGTGGGAATAAGGAAGCAGGGGTGTAGCTACAGGGGGTGCAGCGGTAGCAGTCGCTACTGGGCCCAGCAGCCTGACGGGGCCCAAAAGCCTTCCTGCCACATAAGAAGACACAAGTATTGTAAATGGTGCATGGTAACTGGGGGGGGCCCCATTTCACTTTTCGCACCAGGGCCCAAGAGCTTGAAGTTACGCCTCTGAAGGAAGGGAAGATGTGGCCACCGCCCTCTATAGAGCTACAAGGAATAGGGCAGCAGCCAAGATGGAGGAGCAGCATGGTCAGCAAGAGAAAGCCGCAACAGCAATCAAAGGTGAGTAAGCAGGTACAGGAGCGCTCACATCGACACTGACAACAGGAACCAGATCTGGATAGGAACATAGGTTCGACTGCGGTTCGCAGCAGAGGCGCAGGGGTAAGGACAGGAAACGTGGCACAGCCGTGACAGTTCCCCCCCCTCCTTAAGACCCTTCCTCCTCCTCCAATCCACAAAATGGAAATTCCACCTGGGTTTCAGGGGACCGAAACAAACCGGGGGCAACCCAAAACCAACTACAGGCTGCGCCAGCCCAGTACCGGGAATACCTAGGAAAAGGAGGTGCCAAGGAGGAACAAACTGGCAATAGGCAAAATGGGAGGGGAACCAGGGGGGCCGTGTAAACCACGGGGGTCCAGAAGGTTCCAGGGGGGGGGACCGAAGGCCACGGTGAGACTCTCAGAAGGCACAGGGCGGGACCAGTAGCCACGGGGACTCAGAAGGCCTCAGGGCGGGACCGTAGCCACGGGGACTCAAAGGCTCAGGGCGGGACCGTAAGCCACGGGGACTCAGAAGGCTCAGGGCGGGACCGTAAGCAAAGGGGACTCAGAAGGCTCAGGGCGGGGCCGTAAGCCACGGGGACTCAGAAGGCTCAGGGCGGGACCGTAGCCACGGGGACTCAGGGAAAGGGTCAGGCGGGACCGTAGCCCACGGGACTAGAAGGCTCAGGGGGGGACCGTAGCCACGGGGATCAGAAGGCTCAGGGGGGGACCGTAACCACGGGGACTCAGAAGGCTCAGGGCGGGGACCTAAGCCACGGGGACTCACAAGGCTCAGGGCGGGACCGTAAAACCACGGGGACTCAGAAGGCTCAGGGGGGGACCGTAGCCATGGGGAACTCAGAAGGCGGGTAGTGGCCAGCAGCTCCCCAAACACCAAAAGACCTGCCGAAAAAGAAAAAAACACTCCCACACACATAAAGAGACAGCCAAAACAAGACCTGCACATTGGACCAAAAAACAGAGGGCAAAATGTCAGCAGAGTCCATGGCCTGATCCTACTATAACGGGTGAGCGGATAAGCGGGTAGTGGACCCATTGGACCACTGCCGGGCTCGCTCCGAGGGGCGCAACTAAGTGGCCATCGGGCATGGGTATCTTCACAGAGCCTTTGATGGTAAGGTTGGCTGACCCCAACAGCCACCAGGTGCTACCTCAGAGCAGTCCCCCGCAGTGGCAGCTGACCAGACAGGCCAGAAGTTTCCAATGCTAGGCACAAAGGATAAAGGGGCAGAGACAAAGCAGACTAGAAGTAAATATGTGCAGGTACAGAACAAACAGACAGACAAGACTAAACGGATGCCAAGCAAGAAGGTTAAACAGAAGCCAAAATACAAAACAGACTGACTTTAAACAACACAACGAACTAGATCATAGACTAAGGCTAGGACTCAGGCAAGGAACAAGGCACGACCAGGGCACAAACCCCAGCAGAGACAAGCAAGGAAACTCACAGACGTGGAAACAGGAACAGCAGAAACAAGCTAGGAACTAAGGCATAACATGGCAAGAAGCTCACAGACAAAGGTGCAGACAGACACATGGAAAGCAAAATGGAGACTAACCACACATAGAGGATACCACAAGGAAAACAAAACAAGAAGACAATACACAGGAGAACAAAACTACACCAAGCGAACAACATGACACAACAACAACACAAAAGGATCAGGCCGGGAGTGGAGGAGAAGCAGGCTTATAAACCACAGGTGGAAGGGGGTTGGCAGAGGAAGCCCAACCCGCTGCACACTGTGGGAATAAAGGAAGGGAAGATGTGGCCGCCGCCCTCTATAGAGCTACAAGGAATAGGGCAGCAGCCAAGATGGAGGAGCAGCATGACCAGCATGAGAAAGCCGCACAGCAATCACAGGTGAGTAAGCAGCGGCTACAGGAGCGCTCACAGCGACACTGCAACAGGAACCAGATCTGCGATAGGAACATAGGTACGACTGCGGTTCGCAGCAGAGGCAGCAGCGTAAGGACAGGAACATGGCACGGACCGTGACAGTTAGGCCTTGTGACAACATGTCAGCATGCTTATTTAATAACAGTTGATAATGAGGGTTATAATTTGAGCAATTCATGAAATATAAAGTGTATATATATATATAAAAAAGACGATCGCGCTCTGTTCGCTGCATAAGGTGCCAACTTAATCACAAGCAGTCCCCAAATAATCAAATTCCAAAATATGCAACCCCCATGCAAATAGTATAAAACAGTGTAAAACACACCTGTAATAGTGCAACCACTTCCCAGAGATTCTCACTGGATGCTCACATCAGCCGGGAACCTCGCACTAATCCAGGTTCTGTCCACTTCAATCTTCAGTTGGTGGATTTGTCAGAAATAATATATAAAAACATACAAACAGTGTGGGTGTTCACCGCTAATACAGCTCCGGCCTGGCAGCCTGCGGATCCACACATACAGGCTAACAGACTAGAGTGACGTCACTAAGGCTGTAGCTAACGAAAGCCGAGCAGGCATACAAGACCTACGCGTTTCAGAGAATAACGATCTCCTTCATCAGGGTATCGATACCCTGTTTGTATGTTTTTATATATTATTTCTGACAAATCCACCAACTGAAGATTGAAGTGGACAGAAACCTGGATTAGTGCGAGGTTCCCGGCTGATGTGAGCATCCAGTGAGAATCTCTGGGGAAGTGGTTGCACTATTACAGGTGTGTTTTACACTGTTTTATACTATTTGCATGGGGGTTGCATATTTTGGAATTTGATTATTTGGGGACTGCTTGTGATTAAGTTGGCACCTTATGCAGCGAACAGAGCGCGATCGTCTTTTTGATATATATACACTGTTTATTTCTGTTAGAGGATTGCAGCAGGAGATTTCCTCTGACGATCTTTGTGCAGCTTGTTCCCTGAAACACCTGGCGCTTGTATCTAAAGTAGTAGTTAGTTTAATTCATGGAATATAGTTGATTTTAGGAAGGTTGAACCTGATGTTCCTGTGTCTTTTTAGCCTATGTGACTATATTTATGAGCTATAAGGTGCTTTTATGTAGTAAATCCTAACACACAGTACAATATCTGAATAACAGTTTTTAAGCAAGGACCAAAAATTAGAAACAGTGTTCATTCCATTACTGTAATTTGTCCTAAATTCTATCTTTTAAATTATTACTGTGCCTATAAGGATGACCACGGCATGTTTTAACTACTGGCGAGCACATTAATCTGATCATCTCACTCCAAATCTGTTATCGATGTGCTGCAGCCTCTTGAAGATGTCATTGGGGAAATTATTTTTTTAGAATGCTAGATTCCATAAAATAATCCCACAGATAAAAATGTTACATTTCATCTGAAAATGCGATCACGGATTAAATGAAAGGTTCAAATGTAATATTTGAAAAGGACACATGATAAAACCGAATCCAAAGAAATAATTAATTAGTGGAAGTAATAACTACATCAAACGTTCTTTACATACAATGCAACCATTTATGACAAGTGAAAGTCACTAATTAACAATTGTACCTAAAGTGTTTTATACTTGGAGATTAATGCAATCTGCTCAAATCTTTAAAAATCTTAATGAGATTAAATGCCACAGAAAACCTGTTGTAACTACCATGACCTTCACCTTACGTTTCTTGTGCTCTAGCGCAGGTTGTAACTCTGTCACCAATGGAATCTTATCTGTAAAACAATTAATCTGCATACTGATCTTAAATTAGCTTGTCACTGTGTATAGTTAATTATCTGCATTTAAAACTTGAAAGATTTTTTAGCACCACAAGAGAATCCATCCTGGACTTGAAAAGGCTGAATAATTATTTTCATGTCAGTAAAAGAGAGACATTACAAGCAATGTTGCTGCATGACACTCTGACACCCTAGAGAGTGGCAGCGCTAATGTTGTTTGAAATTTCAATTTTGGAGGAAACTGTACAACGGTGACATCCTGTGGATAAAACCTGTGCTGGAAGGTTTTTTTTATTTATTTTTTATTTTATTTAGTTTTTCATGTCTAGATTTCTAGAGTTCAAAAGACAAACTCATTAAGTGATCATTGTTTGTGTTTTACAATTAATGCAGTACTTCCAGCAATATATACTTATCTATGCAAACACTGCAAAGCCTAATTGCAAGTAGCCAAGGATGTGCATCTTAATGACTTGCTACAAAACTGATGGAGTACACAATTTAAATAAGAATGTGCATAAGCATAGTACAGAGTCCTATTTAAATGCAGAATGACCTAGTTCACGTAATGCTTTACTTTCTTTTTGAGAATGCTTTACTTTTTAAGCTCCAAAATCAGATTGTGTTTGCCTGGTACTAAAAAGAAAACTGCAGACTGGAGCTTCTTTTCTAATATGATGTTTTATAACAATTGCTTTCCCCAAAGAAATGTCAAAGCTGCATAAAAATGCACTTTCTAGGATATTGTAGGTTTACATATAATAATTTTATAATGCAAACAAACTCAATATGATATCCATATCTCTTGCATGTGAATTTTGTGGAGGATTTAGGTTGTCCATTCACACAGACTTGCATGTGTGCAAGTCCCTCCATTAAAGACCTTATTTATTCAATTGCCGGATTGGAGTCAGGGAGGAATTTTTTCCCTAAAATGAGGATAATTGGCTTCTACCTCATAGGGGTTTTTGCCTTCCTCCGGATCAATGCTTTAGCACAATAGGCTGAACTTGATGGACGTCTGGTTTTTTTCGGCCTTACAAACTACGTAACTATATAACCTTTACGGTGATTTGGAAGAATTGAAACATAGTTGACGAGTTTACAAAAAAAAAGCACAGGTGTATCGCGTCCAACCTGTAATCCTCCTGTGTTGATCCAGAAAGAGGTCCTATGATGGGTAAGACAAACAGTTGTCAGTAAATCCTGAAATTTCAGCAGTTTCTCTCTCTCGCTCAAAAATGGTAGTCTGAGCTGTGTGATCTGCGTCATTTGATTGTTCTAGTGTTCTGAGCAGCTGATTGCCAAGTATAGGCTGGGTTCAAACCTCATTATTCAATACATCAAAAGTATCCATCCGGATACTGTGAAAAAGTTATCCAGATAAATACCCCAATGGAGCTGCTTATGGACATCAATAAACCTAACATAGTCCTTTTTCAACTGCATTTGCTCAATTTCTCTGCATTTTTTTGTGTGGGACACTAACGCATGGTAGACGTGTTTTTGTGTCTCGCAGAGAAAGAGTTTAAGTTTGACAAACAGGGCTAGAGTAGTCCAAATAGAATGTAGATATGATAGATTGCACCATATAGAGTAGAATCTGAAGCTACAAGATCAATTTGTTGTTTGTGGAAAACATTGTAATATGAACTCTAAGGAAAACTAGGCATGGGATCCGAAAGCTCAAAATGTCCATCCAAAATAACTGGTTAATTATCATCACTGGTGTCTTGTTTGTATCCTGTGTGGATGACAGGAGGGTGGGGAGAGTCAACTTTATATCATTATGTGATGTTGTGTTCACACGGCTTATTCAAGCCGTAATTGCGGGACGGATCCCGCCCGCAATACGGCTTGAATAAGGGGCGGGGCCAAGGGCGCGGCCGGGGAGCTGCCCGCCGGCCCCATAGACATTGCATTATCTACGGCGCGTACGTGTCGTTAATAATGTGCATGTCACTTTCTCCCCCCGCGGCGGATTCGCCGAGCGGGGAGGAGCAACGGAATCCACAGTTCTCATAGAGAACTGTGGATTACCGTAATGACAGGGACGGATTGGAGCAGTACTGCAGCGCAAATCCGGCGCGCAATACGGCTCCAATTTGTCCCAGAATAAACCGTGTGAACGAGGCCTTAGTCTCTTTTATATACTGACTCCCAGATGGCCTGTGACACAAGTGTTTGGTTGTTGTGGCAGCTCAGGTTTCAGATCTGTTAGCATGCATTGCTCCATGGTTCTGGTCAAAAAACTGAATGTTAAATTTTTGCATGGAGTGAATATTTAAAAAAAGATAAACGTTTGCAGATTGAAGTCATAGAGAGCTATTAATAACTGAAGATCCCTTTTTATGTTGAGCACATGAGCCAGGAGTTTCTTTGGGTCCTGTAAAGTGCACAGTGTACAACAAATAATATGGAACTGCCTTTTCCTATAGCTTAACTTGGCAGTACTCCGTTCTACCACCTCTCTCTGCCCTGGGATACATTACATTCTCAGTCCTCACTCTCTCTCCTGTCGCTGAGATGGTTCTTCTCAGTTATTGTGGTCTGTTGTGTAACATATCAAAGATGGTAATAGAGATAGCAGTTGGTCTATTTAGGAACCTCTTCTTTCTGTAGAACCCAACTATAGGGGAAACAGTTTGTAGTTAATAGTCACTAGCTTACTTCACACATCTATATGCCATTAATGAGACAAAGCTAATGAGGTAAAATAGGTAACTGTCCAAAACATTATTCTGTCAAAACCTTGTTAGAAAAATAAAATGCAACCTTTAATCTAAACAATTGAAAATAAATTTGGCTAGGATTTTACCCTAATCTTATCAGCCCTAATAAGGGCAACCCCAACAGGAACCTCACCCTAAACTAGTCCTAGAAAGTAGTTTAGGTATGGCTAGTTCCCTTTACTAGGGTAAGATTAATGTTAAAGGGAACCTGTCAGATGGTTTATGCTGCCTTATTTGAGAACAGGATGTGATAAGGGAGAGAAGCAGAACTATGTCATATATAAGAGCAAGATGTGATAGAGGAGAGAAGCTGAGCTCTGTGATATATAAGAGCAGGATGTGATAGAGGAGGAAGCTGAGCTCTGTGATATATAAGAGCAGGATGTGATAGGGAGAGAAGCTGAGCTCTGTGATATATAAGAGCAGGATGTGATAGAGGACAGAAGCTGAGTCTGTGATATATAAGCAGGATGTGATAGAGAGAAGCTGAACTCTGTGATATATAATAGCAGCTTGTGATAGAGTTGAGAAGCTGAGGTCTGTGATATATAAGTGCAGGATGTGAGAGGGAGAGAAGCTGAACTCTGTGATATATAAGAGCAGGATGTGATAGAGGAGAGAAGCTGAGGTCTGTGATGTATAATAGCAGGATGTGATAGAGGGAGAGAAGCTGAGCTCTGTGATATATAAGAGCAGGATGTGATAGAGGAGAGAAGCTGAGCTCTGTGATATATAGAGCAGGATGTGATAGAGAGAGACGCTGAGCTCTGTGATATATAAGAGCAGGATGTGATAGAGGAGAGAAGCTGAGCTCTGTGATATATAAGAGCAGGATGTGATAGAGTAGACAATCTGAGCTCTGTGATATATAAGAGCAGTAGTGGATGGAGGAGAGAAGCTGAGATCTGTGATATATAAGTGCAGGATGTGATAGAGGGAGAGAAGCTGAACTCTGTGATATATAGAGCAGGATGTGATAGAGGGAGAAGCTGAGCTCTGTGATATATAAGAGCAGGATGTGATAGAGGGAGAGAAGCTGAGCTCTGTGATATATAGAGCAGGATGTGATAGAGGAGAGAAGCTGAGCTCTGTGATATATAAGTGCAGGATGTGATAGAGGGAGAGAAGCTGAGCTCTGTGATATATAAGAGCAGGATGTGATAGAGGGAGAGAAGCTGAGCTCTGTGATATATAAGAGCAGGATGTGATAGAGGGAGAGAAGCTGAGCTCTGTGATATATAAGAGCAGGATGTGATAGAGGGAGAGGAGCTGAACTATGTGATATATAAGAACAGGATGTGATAGAGGGAGAGAAGCTGAACTCCGTGGTATATTGGTCTATATGATTTGTAGCAGAATTTCTGTGTAAAAAGCAGCGAGAATACTGATTGGGCTGCTTAAGAAACAGCAAGTGTCCTGCTTACAATGCTCATATACGGCGATTAATAGCTTTCTCTATATTAGTGTGTATACAGAGCAAACTGTCAATCACTATTTGTGGACGGCGTTAGCAGTAGGTTCATTTTTGATTTGATCTTCTTTTATGTCTTTTACTGCTCCAAATTATCCTGCTTCGAATCACATAAACCAGTATATCACATAGCTAGGCTTATCTCCCTATAGCACATCCTAACCCTAGATACAGTTCATAAACCACTTGACAGGTTCCATTTAAGTAAAAGCCATATTTTTATGATTGCTTATATTAAAGGTTATATTTTATTTGTGTAACAGGGTTTTACAGAATTTTTTTTATCACATATTCACCTTGTGACCTGTCATCTGATTACTAGTGTGATTATTCCAATCCATAATTATTTATAATTGGTCTGTATATGTCTGTGGTAAAACAGATAATAAAGACACATTACACGGTTGTACATTTTATATATAATATAGCAAATGGCCCAAACTTGTCTAAAGTTGAACTTTCACTTTAACAAGCAACATGGATGGGTGTTTATCCTACTATATTAAATAGCAAATTTAAGAAACCATATTCATTACAACACAAATAACTTGTGATATTTCTTGTTCTTCTTATTCATAGCTTCACAGAAACATTCTTCTAAATAGAAAACAGATCATAAGAATAGTCCTGATTTACAAACAAGATCATTATTAAAGCAAATCATTCCCTTTATACCATATTAATCTTTTATGTAGCACTGAATCTGACAGTAATAAGAGCACCTTTCCTTGCAGACTTGCAAGTTCCAAGGAAAAATATAAGAGTCTCTCATGTCTTTCAAAAAACACACTGCTAGAGGGGGTTCTAATTAAAAGAAAATTGTATCTCGGAATGGCAAGCTGCCATAATTTGTAAGTTAGCAATATTTGGTGACCAAAACCTTTTGGATTTTTCATACTATTATAGAAAAGGAGTGCTTAATAATTAATGCACAAAGCAATGAAATATTTACTCGCACAAAACTGTAAACACATCTAGTTTGTGACGAGTAGATTTATATACATACATACAGTATCTCACAAAAGTGAGTACACCCATCACATATTTGTAAATTTTGTATTATATATGGGCCAACACTAAAGTTATGACACTCTGATACAATGTAAAGTCGTCAGTGTAGAGCTTGTATAATAGAGTCAATTTGTTGTGCCCTCAAAATAATTCAATATGCAACTACCAATGTCTAAACCGCTGACAACAAAAGTCTGTACACCACTAAGTGAAAAAGGACATGTCAATATTTTGTGTGGCCCCCATTATTTTCCAGCACTGCCTTAACTCTATTGGGCATGAAGTTTACTAAAGCTTCACAGGTTGCAGCCAGTGGAATCCTCTTCTACTCCCTTATAACGACATCACAGAGCTGGTAGATGTTAGAGACATTGTTCTCCTCTACCTTCGATTTGAGGATACCCCACAGATGCTCAATAGGATTTAGGTATGGAGACATGCATGGCCAATCCAGCACATTTACCCTCATTTTCTAAAGCAAGGCAGTGGTCATCTTGGAGGTGTGTTTGGAGTCATTATCATGTTGGAATACTGCCCTGCGGCCCAGAAGAGAGGGGGTCATGCTCTCCTCCAGTATATCACAGTACATATTACATTCATGGTTCCCTCAATGAACTGTAGCTCTCCACAGCCAGTAACAATCATGCAGCCCAAAACCATGACACTCCCACCATGCTTGAATGTACACAAGACACACCTGGTTGCCGCCACATACTTGACACCATCTGAACCAAATAAGTGTATCTTGGTCTCATCAGACCACAGGACATGGTTTCAGTAATCCATGTCTTTAGTCTGCTTGTCTTCAGAAAACTGTTTTTGGGCTTTCTTTCTTCTTTAGACAAGACTTCCTTTGGGACGGCAGCCATGCAGACCAATTTGATGCCGTGTGTAGCGTATGGTCTGAGCACTGACAGAATGACCCCACACCCCTTTAACCTCTTCGGCAATGCTGGCAGGACTCATCTCTGGATATGATGCTGAGCATGTGCACTCAACTTCTTTGGTTGACCATGGGAAGGCTTGTTCTGGGTGGAACCTGTCTTGTCAAACCACTCTATGGTCTGGTCCACCATGCTACAGCTCAGTTTAGGGGCGTTGGCAATCTTAGTACAGCCTAGGTCATCTTTATGTAGAGCAAGAATCCTTTTTATCAGATCCTCAGTGAGTTCTTTGCCATGAGGAGTCATGTTGAACTTCTAGTGGCAGTATGAGAGGGTGTCAGAGCAATAACACCAAATTTAACACACCAGCTCTCAAACCTTAAACACTAATGAGTCACATGACACCGTGGAGGGAAAATGGCAATTTGGGCACAATTTTTCCATTTTCACTTAAGGATGTACTCACTTTGTTGCCAGCGCTTTAGACATTGATGGCTGTGTGTTGAGTTCTTTTTTGTGCACACCAAATTTACACTGTTATACAAGCTGTACATAAAGTGGCATATCCACAGTGTTGTCCAATGAAAAGATATAATACAATATTTAAAAAATGTGAGGTGTGTACTCACTTTTGTGAGACACTGTATATTTGCTATTGTGTGTCTATATATGTGTATGTGTACATGTATATTATACTGCATGCATGATATGTCTATATTATATAGCTGCTGGAGTGTGCATGTGGGAGGATCTATACAGCAAACACAAAGATCAAGGTGGTACCACAGATGCGCAATTAGGTTCACATCTGAGGAATTTGTGCACTCACAATAAACATTCACCATAGCAGCATGCCAACAGCTTACAACCTGCACAATGCAGAAATACTACTACCCTTTTTCAAGAAGCCAATAATCATCTCTATTGCAAATCTGTTAAATCACCCCTTTTGCCAATGACATCAATGAAGGATGTGTGTGCAGGCCTCTTATAGTACACCTTGTATACCCACTCAGCCAGCTCATTTTCTTCATGAACTACTCGCTGCTGAGGTCAAAAATAGGAAGTGTTCATGATAGTGTGACTCAACTGCGTATATATCATTAAGATGCAAACTCGGTGAAAATGCATAAACAACGTTTGCCATTGTGTTGAATGAGTCCCCAACTTCAAATCCATAAAATATATTCACGGGAATGTATCACTGTTTTTTTTTCTATTTAATCAAAAATATACACGGAATATATAGTTTATTTCTCTGATCTATTTCTGATTATATTTTCTATTATATTTTCCTTACCTGATTATGGGTGCACTCACCTCAAGGAACATCTGAAACAACACTTCAAGAGATCTGATTTACAGCAGAGATCAACAACCTTTTATGTCTTTGTAAGCCATATTTAATGTTGAGTGATGATTAAAAGCCACATTAATTTCAATTTACTGATAAATATTTCAGTTTACACTTTGGCACAAAATTGGCACTGTCCATATGTCTGAAATATTATTTATGTAATATTTTAGAAAATGCATTAGTCAAATCTTAGAGCTATTATTGTGAGCCAAATAGGAGGGAGTCATAAGGTAAATGTGACTCCCAATCCATTTGAGACACAGAGACACAAGACAACTTCAAGTTTGAACATAGCCATGGTCGTAACTATAGCCATGGGCTATTGAGCCCAGAGGTTAAAGGAGCCCATTCAAGTACACGAACCTTTTCTAGCAAACAAGTACCGTTTTTTTCAGATTATAAGACACATTGCACCATAAGGGTATGTTCACATGGCGTATTGGGCTCCCAGCCAGCCCCATTGATACACATTGTCAGCCACAAACACTTGACATGTCACTTCTCTCCCCAGGCGATCGTATTGTATGCCCGGGGAGACAACGCGTAATTCATAGCTCTCTATGAGAGCTTTGAATTACCGTAATTGCGGAGCGCATTTCGGCACGTATAAAGCGCAATAAGCGGCACAATGCCGGCTTCAACACAGCTGTTGTGATTTCTTTTTTTAAGTAACAGAGCCAAGCTGCCATTCCCTGCACAACCAGCTCCCAGGAGCGCTGCTGTGCCTGGAAAACTTTCAAGGGAACGCAGCACTCAACTCAGTCCCAGTTGCATCCTAACAAATCAAAAAGTGATGGCATGTACTAACAATATGCTGTTGTTATATGTGGTTGTAATAACCTTTCAATGCATTTTGGAAACCAAACAGATATATATTTTTGAAGAAGATTTTTGGTGAGCTTTTTTCCAAAAACCCTATACAGGCTAGGATTGTGCTAAAATAATTGAAAATGCTACGCAACTCTCCTGCTTCTCCAGCACCATTCGACCTCTGGTGTGTCCCACCATTCCCCCAGCAGTGACATCATGTAAATTGCGAACCAATCACTGACTTTAGTGATCATTTGCTTGCATGTACAGCTTGGGACTGCTGAGGCCAGTCGTTGGCTCATTGTCATGTAAAAGATGTATATGGCATCACCACTGGAGGACCAATAGGGAACACTGGATCTCCAGTGGCACTGGAATGGCTATGGCAGGAGAGGTAAGTACTGGTTTAATTTTTTTTCATTTTAGTACAGTCCTATTCTGCACAGGGGGGTTTTAAAAGTCTCAGAGAATCTCAAAGTGCTTATAAACTAATAGCTAGACTATTAGCAAGAATTATAAGCTATATCTTTATTAAGGGCAACTTCAACTACCCAGGCATAGCTTGGGAAACTGAGACCTGTGTTTTTGATAAAGGAAACAGGTTTTTGTCAATAACTAAAAATAATTACCTTTAAAAACTGGTGCAGGAGCCGACTAGAGGGAAGGACCTTCTGCATTTAATATTGACTAACATACCTGACAGAGTAAAAAGGGTTCAAGCTGAAGGGCACATGGAGGAAAATGTTTACAAGTGGGTAAGTAACTGGTTCAGTGATAGAAAACAAAGGATGGTGATTAATGGTACATACTGGGACTGGATCCCTATTACTAGTGGCATACCACAGGGTCAGTATTGGACCCTGTTCTCTTTAATATATTTATTAATGACCTTACATGAGGATTGCACAGCAGAATATTAAAATTTGCAAAGGATGCTAAGCTGTGTAAAATAATTGACACAATAGAGGATAATGTACTATTACAAAATGATAGATGATGCCTGAGGAGAGAAGTGACAGATAAGGCTTTACATGAGTAAATGCAAGGTTATGCACATGGGAAGGAAGAATCTATGCCATGATTACTTAAGTGGAAAAACTCTGAATAAAACTGACATGGACAAAGACTTGGGAATCTTAGTGAATAGCAAACTCTATTGTAGCAGCCAGTGTCAGGCAGCAGCTGCCAAGGCTAATAAGATCATCGGGTGTATTAAAAGGGGCATAAATGCACACAGTGAGAACATCATTCTCCCATTACACAAATCCCTTGTCAGAACACATATGAAATATTGTGTACGGTTTTGGGCACCAGTACAGAAGAAAGACTTTGTAGCGCTTAAATAGGTTTAAAGGCAGACAAAGAAAATAATATAAGGAATCGGAACAGTGGACTACAATACCTGGAAAGATTAACTAAATTAGGATTATTTAGTTTAGAGAAATAATGGCTTTGGGGTAAACTAATAAATTTGTTATAATGTAACAAAGGTTAATATAAAGATCTCTCCCATGATGTATTTATACCCAGTATTGTATGCAGAATATCCATCCTTTTCATCTAGAGGAAAGAAGGTTTCTACATAAACAGATAACAAAAGCTTTTGGGAAAGCGCGGAAGAGCTCACTAGCGCCATCTATTGGATATAGTAATCCTCAATTCATATGTGAGTACGTCTTGCAATGTGAAAAGAATTGAAACAAGCCAGGGAAGTTCATATACAGACAGCTGTTGTGGGGTGTTTGCCTCTTGTCAGTGCAGAACTTACTGGCTGTCTGGGTGAAAGGCGAGTGTGGATTAGGTAGGATAATGTATGTCATTGGGGAAAGGCACTATGTCAGTGTATGAGGATTTATTCGCCTTTGCATTTGCATAGAACAAAGGCTTTTGGGAAAGAGCTGAAGAGATCGCCAGTGCCATCTATTGGATGTAGTAATCAATTCACATGTGACTTTCTAAGTCTTGCAATGTGAAAAGGATTGAAACCATAAACATAGAAAGGGTTTCTTTACTGTAAGAGCAGTGAGACTGTGGAATTCTCAGCCAGAGGAATTTGTGTTGGTAAATTCACTAAAAGGGTTCAAAAAGGGTTTGGATGCATTTCTAGAGTGAAATAATATAACAAGCTATAGTGACTAGGGTTCTGGAAAAGGGGCGTTGATCCAGGGATTTATTCTGATTGCCAGATTGGAGTCGGGAAGGAAGTTTTTCCCTAAAATGAGGACAATTGGTTTCTAGCTCTTGTGGTTTTTCGCTTTTCGGCTGCACTGGATTGCCATCTGTCTTTTTAGCCTTACAAACTATGTAACTAAGTATACAAAATGAGGGTCCTTTGGACAGACAACTGGGCTAGTAAACTTGTGTATACTTATTGCCTGTACTCAGAAACATAAGCTGAGTAAGCTTTTCAATACATACAACATGTATGCACAAAAAAATGTCTACCGTGACACATGGCAGATGTAGGTAACTGTATAGGAATAAAGTTGCATACCTCTGAGGCATACACCCAGCAGATTATTTCAAACAGTCCTGGCTGAATATAATCTTAAATGTAGTGTGGAACTAGCCTTACTACTTCAAATACCCATAAATTAGTGCTAATGCTAGGAATTAGCTCATAAATTTTTTAGAACGCAGGAAAGGGGCATATAACCAATGGCTATAGAGACCATGATTCCAAGGAATTAGTTACTGGATCACCAGGGCAACTGCATACTTTTGATTGGGGGGTTGCATTGTAATATAAATTCTAGTATCATTAGATTTTTCCCCACCACAAAATCATGATTTTATTTCACATATGCACATTTTCGTTTCTTTTCTTTACCCACTATCATTATATCCATTTTACCATTATATATAACTTAATATGCATTGTATGTCTTAATTTATAAAGTGAATTGCACTTGAGATATGTCTGAACATACAAAATACAATCTTAGCTGTTTACAATCTTAGATGTTTTACGTTTCACTACTAAAGGCAAATTAATTAATTAGCTTTCAAACTTTAAAAGAAATGCCTTGTTGCTATTGAAGTGACGGAGACTCAAGAAATGCAGAGCAAGACATAGTTAGTTTGAACTTCTTTTAAACTAAACAAATTAAACAGCTTATTGTGCTAAACCCTGGAGAACTTTAAAGGAACATAGCAGTCATCTTTATTTAACACAATGTCAGTAGATTAGACTGGGTCACATTGCATTACATTTAAAGTGTTAGTAAAGTTTTCAGTGCCAATTTCTTTCATTCCAGGTAGTAACACAAGGGACAATATTTTCTAATCAGTTCTTTGATGCAATAATCTGATAAAAGAATATACAATGTTGTGCTCCAAATAGTAATCTGAAAATCGCCTTGGCAAGTTCACTGACTGGACTTAATGCTGTATTTTTCACTTTTAAACAAAGATTCTTACCCCCAGAAAATTAATGAAATACCTGGAAAACAAAGTCAATAAATTGTCCTTTGCGTTGAAGTATTTAAAACTTTTATTCCGCTAAGTAATTTCTGTCTCAAAAGTTGGGTACCAACTATTAAAAATATAGTAAGCGTCGTCACCCAGCTTTCTCAGACTTCTAAATGTGAACTTCTGCTTTCTTATTTATTTTAACCCTTTACCACCACAGCAAGTTTTGGCCTTCCTGACAGAGTCCCATTTTTGAAGTTTGACATCTGTCACTTTATGTGAGAATAACTTTGTGACACTTTTGCCTAGCCATGTGATTCAGAGACTGTTTTCTCATAGTCGGATGGGTTTTTTCCAAAACGTGTGGAAATAAACTAATTGCAGGCATAAAAAGCATTCAAGGCTATAGGTAGTTAAAAGTATAGATTTAAAAACAAAAGACACTTGGTACCTGACCGTATAACAGTGTCAAAATTTTATTATAATAGCGCTAAAAAACAACAATGCGTTTCTCAGAGACGCTTGCTCTGCTTCCTTAGGTCACAACATGTTACAACCTGAAGAAGCAAAGCAAGCGTCTCTGAGAAACGCGTTGTTGTTTTTTAGCGCTATTGTAATAAAATTCTGACACTGTTATACGGTCAGGTACCAAGTGTCTTTTGCTTTTAAATTTATACTTTTAACTACCTATAGCCTTGAACGCTTTTTATGCCTGCAATTAGTTTATTTCCACACGGTTTGGAATAAACCCATCCAACTACCTGAAACCGGAGCTTACCAAAAATTTTCTGTGGAGGAGCACCGCGATCCAGCAGGAGGCAGCTCGGCCATAATCCCTGGGGATTGGGATATTCACGTATGCTGTAATATGAGTTGTGCCATTATTATCGCACAACTCAAATAGGTGAACAGTGGCTTTTTACATTTTAATACTTGCTATTCAAAGTTTAATCTGCACGAGCATTTGTGATTTCTCTTTGCAGTACATTTATCCAGAGACTGTTTTCTCATAACACATTGTGCTTTAAGTTAGTAATAAATTTTGATCCAAAGAATCCTGGTTTATCTGTGGAAATATCAAAATATCGTGAAAACTTAGAAAAAGTTTCCATTTTCAAAATTCTAAAATAGTTTATAACTAGCATGTCCACTTTAGGTTGGCATAATTTTTTACATTTTTTTACAACATTAAGGCGTTCAGAAATTTAGTAGTCATTTATCATATTTTCAAGAAAATTTGCAATTAAATTTTTTTAGGAACCAGTTCTGTTCTGACATGACTTTGAAGGGCCAGAATGTTAGATACCCCGTAAATGACTTCATCTAAGAAACTGCACCCCTTAACTACACCCCTTTAAGTATTTACAACAGTGTTTAGGAAGTTTGTTAACCCTTTAGCTATTTCACAGAAATTAAAGCAAACTGGAGGTGACATTTCAAAATTTCACTTTCTTCCAGATTTTCATTTTTTATCCATTATTTACAGGAACATTGATTCCCCAAATTCTGCCTTTTTTATAGCTATCTCATATGTATCCCTAGTGCACTATTTGGCTCAACCACAAGCCTCTGAATAGGAGGTGCACCTACTGGACTTTGTGGTCTCATGTTCAATTCAATTTTATGTTCAATTTTATTTAGGTGCTATTTCAGGCTTGTGGACACCCTACGGTGTTAAAACTTAATAAACCCCCCTAAAAAGACTCTATATTGGAAACTACACCCCTTAAGAAAAATATCCAGGGATGTAGCGAATATATTATAACATATATCATAAATTAGCAGAATCATACCGTTGTGGTTCGACAGCCTCCAGAATGCCCCCCCCCCCCCGATCTCAGGCGCATTACAAAGTGCCGCTGGCGCCCGATAATGCGTCTAATTTTGGAGTGCGCATGATTATGAATCTAGAGAATATGGCTGCGCCAGTTTTTGAGCTGAAAGGTCACCAGACTACTGGCACAGTCCCATACATACATGTCACCCTTTTTCATACCCATAGTACTGCTGCCCTAATTCCTCTTTTTGGCTGAGGGAAGGCGCGGTCGCCTCCTGTGGGTATGTATCCCTAGTAGGTCCAGCTGTGTTGGTCTTCCACAGCCAGTCACCTGTAGGCTGAGGTTTTTTAAGGCAGCTCCTCCAAACTCCCTTTGCTTGAGTCTTGGTGTTTGCCTGGCTCTTGTCATTCTCTTGTTTGTTTATCTATGTCCTGTTTAGTCCTTGTCTGCTTGTCTGTGTTCCTAGCTTCTGTCCTAATTTATATTTTTAGCCTGTGTTCCTAGCCTGTTATCCTTGTCTGTGTTTCTAAATTGTGTCCTAGTCTATGTTCCTAGCCTGTCTAAGCTCTTAGCCGATCTGAAGCTCCCAGCCTGTTTGAGCTCCTAGCTTGTCTCTGTTCTTTGCATGTGTATTCTAGTCAGTAATTCCTGCTTCTGTTCCTTGCCTGTGTATCCTAGTCTGTGTGCTCTGTTTCGTTAAATGGCTTTTGTATACCTGTTTGTGTGTCTTGTACCCTGGCCTCTATCAAACCTTCCCGTTTGGCCCCTATCTGGCCTTCCTGTCTCATTCAGTACTTTGTTATTATTTTTTCTTACGTTACAATACCTGGCACATCTCCTGGTCCCTTGTTTTGTCTGGTGGTCCTCTATCTGTGTGCTGCCTGTTTTGGCGCTTCTAAACCAGACCAGGTCAGCTGTCAAAGCTGGTGACCACTCTAAGGTTGTACCTGGCAGCCATCGGGGTTAAGCCAACCTTACCAACAAAGACTCTGTGAAGAACCCGATGGCCGCTTGAACACGCCCCCTCGGAGTAAGCCCGATAGTGACTCAGTGGGTCCACTGTCTGCCATAAACATGACAAGTAACAATGCAGTTACATGACAAGAATCTTCATAACTAGTGATGAGCGATTACGTTGACTATCGTCATCGGGTCGATAGTCGATATCGGCAATTATCAAGACGATTTCCAATAGTCGATAATAGATTATCGCCGATGACCATTAAAGTCTATGGGAGAGGAACAACACCTTCATTCTTACACCCAAACAGGGCTGGAGAAGCTGGAATTAACAGCCACAACAGTTAAATGGATACGTGCTACATCTTAGGCAACACAATTAGGTTATAAAAGTCACAGAAAAAAATCACGGGACCATTCACTATCCCTGTCTTGTCCCAAAAAGACCTTAAACCGCATGACCACAAATTAAAAAGTGCCAGAAGGCCGTATTACTTGAACCATCATTTTACTTAAAACTGGAAATTCACTATCCCTGTCCTGGAACGCAGCTGACCCCCAAACCTGCATGAACCCAGATTAAAAAGTGCCGGAAAAAGGAGTTTTTTAAACCCACATTTTAGTTTCACTGGACATAGACTATCCTGTCCTGGGCCACAGCATGAGCCCAAACCTGCATGACCCCCAGATTTAAAAGTGCCGCAAAAGGAGTCTTTAAACCACCATTTTAGTTTACTGGACATTGACATACCTGTCCTAGGCCACAGCATGAGCCCCAAACCTGCATGACCCCAGATTTAAAAAGTGACGGAAAAAGGTGTCTTTAAACCCAACCTTTTAGTTAACTGGACATTGACTATACTTCTGTACCGCAGTATGCCCTTAAAACCCCGTCTGACCCCAGATTAAAAGTGCCAGAAAAAGGAGTATTTGAACCACTATTTTTGTTGAATGGAAATTGACTTTTACCTGCCCGGGGCCCACAGCATGAGCCCAACCTGCATGACCCCAGATTAAAAAGTGCCGCAAAAGGAGCCTTTCAACCACCATTTTAGTTGAACTGGACTTTGGGATATCCCTTTGTCCTGGGCCACAGCATGGGGCCCCAACCTGCATGACCCCCAGATTTAAAAGTCCCGGAAAAAAGGAGTCTTTGAACCACATTTTAGTTGAACTGGACATTGACTATTTCCGTCCTGGGCCACAGCATGAGCCCCAAACCTGCATGACCCCAGATTTAAAAAGTGCGGGAAATAGGAGTCTTTTAACCACCATTTTAGCTGAACTGGACATTGACTATATCTGCCCTGTACGCAGTATGACATTAACCTGTCTGACCCCCAGATTAAAAAGTGCCGGAAAAAGGAGTCTTTAACCCACCATTTTAGTTAATGGACATTGACTATACTGTCCTAGGCCACAGCATGAGCCGCAAAACCTGCATGACCCCAATTTAAAAAGACCCGGGGAAAAAAGGAGTCTTTGAAAACCATTTTATTTTGAACTGGACATTGACTATATCTGTCCTGGGCCACAGCATGAACCCAAACTGCATGGACCCCAGATTTAAAAAGTCCCGGAAATAGGAGTCTTTTAACCCATTTTAGTTGAACTGGACTTTAAAATATATCTGTCCTGTCCCGCAGTAGGGACCATTAAACCTGCCTGACCCCAGATTATAATGTGCTGGAAAAAAAGGAGTCTTTCAACCACCATTTTAGTTTAAACTGGACTTTTGACTATACCTGCCCTGGCCACAGATGAGCTCCAAACCTGCATGCCCCCCAGATTTAAAAAGTCCCGGGAAAAAAAAGGTGTCTTTCAACCCCCATTTTAGTTGATGGACATTGACTATACCTGCCCGGGGGCCACGCATGAGCCCCAAACCTGGATGACCCCAGATTTAAAAAGTGCCGGAAATAGGAGTCTTTAACCACCATTTTAGTTGAACTGGACATTCTTAAAACCTGTCCTCCCAGATGAGCCCAAACCTGCTGACCCCAGATTTAAAAGTGCCGGAAAAGGAGTCTTTAACCACCATTTTAGTTGAATGGACATTAACTATTCTGTCGGGGCCACAAGATGACCAAACCTGCTGACCCCAGATTAAAAAGTCCCGGGAAAAAGGAGTCTTTCAACCACCTTTTTAGTTGAACTGGAATTAACTAAAACTGTCCTGGACGCATGAGCCCAAATATATACCCCGATTTTAAAAATTTCCGCCAAAAAGGGGTTTCTTTACCCCATTTAGTTGACGGGAAATTATATGAGCTGGTGCTGTGCAGGACAACACCTTATGGCGTGGCGAGCGAGCTCGGGCCATTCATCCATTTTGGATACCTAGAAGTCAATTGGGTCGGAACACATCCAAAAAACAAAGGGTTGAGCGCCCGATAGTGTGCACCATGATCTTAAGTGGTCTCTGTGTGTTGTATGTGTGCCTGCATTGCATTTCGTTGGTGAGGTGGTAAATAAAGATTGCCAGAGGTCACCCATTAGGCTTTTTGCCCCCATTGCCTGCTGCTGCTGCCGCTACGGCAAACTTGGCACTCTACTGCTGTCACGTCGCTAACGTTGTTCCACCGTGACATTTGAAGAACTGAAGCAGACAAAACAGATGTCTCCAGGTTTATCAATCAGCAAGGTCTCCATTTCCTGCATTTTACTCTTTTATTTGGGTGGGTGGAAAAGGAAAGTGTGAGTTTTGTTTTGTACCAGGGATCCAGGAGGGTGGCCACCCAGTAACAGTTGTTCATTTTGATGGCCTTAATGCAAGGATCATGTTGGAGGAAATGGAGCATCCAAGCACTCATATGAGAGATGGAGCCTTGATTTCCCAAGCCTCTGGGTTGAGGGGCAATAGCAAACTGAACTTCCTCATCTTCCTCCTCCACCTCAAATTCGCGCCAACCTCTTTCCAAGGCAGGGACATCGGTAACGTCGGTGTCCAGGAATACCTCCTCCTCCTCCGCTTCCTCTGGCAAGGCTTCAACACAGCCCTGACTTGCCTCAGATGATGCGCCGCCTTGCACTAGCCCTGGACCCTGAACCACTGCCTAATGAAGACCGATAAAATTGTGAAACTGTCGGGCCTTGTGGATTCGACGGAGAGAAAGGCTCTGTGTCCGCATCTGTGTCCATCTCCTCCTCCGTCGCTGGCGGGACCTGATGTTTCAGAGTGTCCAACGATCATTCCAGAACTAAGATCACCACAATGCTCATGCTGACAAGGGCATTGTCCGCACTGACCATTTTGGTGGCTTCTTCAAAACTGGCAAGTATGGAGCAGAGCTCTTTCACATGCGTCCACTCTCGGAGGCTCAACACACCGAGGTCCGCACCGCTGCTTGTCAGGCCATGTGTCACTTCGTACTGCGTAATGGCATTGCGCTGCTGCCACAATCACTGGAGCATGTGGAGGGTGAAATTCCAGCGTGTTGCCACGTCAACAATGAGACGGTTGACGGGGAGGCCGAGCTGACGCTGCAACGCAGCCAGGCGGGATGAAGCAGGGTGCGAACTGCGGAGGTGCGAACTCAGACTTCGAGCCTTCCTCAGTAGGCAGTCCAGACCCGGGTAGCGCTTTAGAAATTTCTGGACAACAAGATTCCTGACATGTGCCAGGCAAGGGATGTGCTCCAGCCTACCGATCTTAAGGGTGGCCAGCAGATTTTGACTGTTATCGCTCACCACCTTGCCTGGCACAAGGTTCTTGTCACCCAGCCAGCGCTCGGTCTCGTTGCGGAGAGCCGTCCACAGCTCCTGACCTGTGTGTGGACGGTCTCAAAGACAGATTAATTTCAACACGGCCTGGGTACGTGATGCCACCAGAGGACCTTGGGGGAAAGAACCCTGAACCATCCCTGTGGTTTTGAAGAGCATACGCCGAGCCTGAGAGCCACCATCACCACCAGAGACATCCACCCAGCTCACCCAGTGAGCTGTCACAGATATAGCGGCCTTGGCCGTGCTTACTAGTCCATGTGTCGGTGGTGAGATGGACTTTTCCGGACACAGATGTAGACAATGCGCTTGAAATTTTAGATGACACGTGGCTGGCCAGGGCAGGGATGGATTTTCTGGCAAAGAAATGCCTGCTCAGCATCTGGTATTGGGGGCAGGCAAGAGCCATGACGTGGCGGAACCCATCTGTGTCCACCAGACGGAAAGGCAACATTTCCAAGGCCAAAAGCCTGGCAATGCCGACATTCAGGTTTTTGGCTTTGGGATGGTTTGGGTTAAAGTGTTTCTTCTGCTCCCAAACCTAGAAGACAGAAGGCTGGCTGCTAGACTGGCCGCTGTACGGCATGCAGGTCGTCAAACTGGTGGAAGGAGAAGGGGTAGGATGGGTCTCTGGTGGTGCTGGTGGAACTCGGGCGACGGTGGAGGCTGAAGCGGAGGCTGATCCCTGATCATGACTCTGAGAGACACGGGCAGCTGAGGAACGCTTGGTGGTGGTGGAGGAGGAGGAGGCAGAGACAGAGGGTGTGACAGTGGTTGGAAGCCCGGCATCGGTGTGGCCTTTTTTGGCACAAGTGTTGCCTCAATTTCAACTCATGCATGCAACTCAAAGAAGGCCTAGGCTTGAGAGGTCCTGGACCTTTTTGACAGCGATAAGCGATGAGCAGGGTTTCCGCTGACCGTGGCTGGTGGAATCATATCAGCGGACTTCTGCGACCGCCCTCTCCCTTTTTGAGGCGTGACCCGTACTGACACTACCCCATCGTCTTCCTCCTCGTCCAGTGATGAAGCGCTCGCAAGCAAATTCTGCTGAAAAGACCACGTTGGATCTGTAATATCGTCATCATCATCATCAACACAGGTGACTTGGTCGTCCTGACATTCTGCATCCAGGAGCTGTGGGCTACAAGCAAGAGGGACTGCAAGGCGTTGCCGGGATTTTTGCCGATTGACCAGCTTCATTCTCCTACTCTGATGGCATCAGTAACTGGGCGTCAGAGCAGACAAAATCATCCTCTTTAGCCTCTTGGTCTTTGGAAATGCCTTCTGACCCTAACCGCATTTTGTCATCAAAGAGGTCTTCAGAAAATGGATTATCCACAGTGGTGGGTACACGAGTTGACATTTGGGCTGCCTTCCCTTCATGTTGGATGGATGCTGATGATGCTGATGATGACATTTGTGGCCGTGACTGGGAGGACGAGGAGGTAAGACTGCTGGATGCAGGTTGCATTAACCACTGAAGAACAGATTGGCGACGCTGTTCGTTACTGAGATTCACAGAGCCCTGACCCAGCGATGACAGGCCTGACGGTCCTGCAACCGACAATGCGCTGGCTTGCATGTTGTCGCCAGCACTGGAAGGAGCACCTTCTCTCGTACCTCTACCTCCTACACCCCTCTTTGCTCGCTTACCACCTGCATTTCGCTCCATGTTCAGAAAGATAAAAATTTAAGAAAGTATGGAAGAGTTTTTGACAGTCTCTTATTAAAAGACGGCAAATCACAGCTATTCTTAAATCCCTCTAATTTCCTACAGCCAACTAGGATTAGAAACTGAAATGTTTCTAGCGAATACCTGTGAAATACGGTCTGGTGGAAGAACCCGTAAAAAAAAAAATCAAACAGTGACCCCCTTCCCCCAGGGATTTACAAATCCCCCACTGGATAGGAATTGATAGTTTTCAACAAAATATCTAAAGTGCACTATCTGCCCAAACTGAGAAAAACAAGCCTTTTAAAACTTTTCAGAAGTTACACGGAGGAAAACTGTGTTTTGAGCAATAAAAACCGGAACAGTTGCTAGAAAATTTTTTATCAAAATTTGTCGTAAAGTGGCTTTTTGAAAAAAACTAGGGCCCCGCCCAAAGTGAAATAAGTTTTTAAAAAAACTATTGGTAATAAAAGGTTTTTTTTGCACCTATCAAAAAAACCCTGCGGTGACTAAAAAATTGTGATTCAAATTAAAACAATATGAACCCAAGGGGCCTGCCCCAAATTTAAAAAAAAACACCTTTTGAAATGTGTACGGATAATAAAAGGTATTTTTGCACCAATCATATCCCCCCTTCGATGCTACAAAATTGTGTATTCAAATTTAAGCTCAAGGTGGTCTATGAACAAAGCGGGCCCGGGCAAAGTAAAAAAACAACACTATTGAAATGTTTAGGATAATAAGGGGAGTTTTGCCCCTATCAAATACCCTGCGGTGCTACAAAATTGTGTATTAAAATTTAACAATATGAACCAAGCGGGCCCTGCGCCAAAGTGAAAAAAAACCTATTAAATGTATAGGGATAAAAAAAGGGTTTTTTTTTGACTATCAAAACACCTCGGTGCTACAAAATTGCTGCATTCAAATTTAACAATATGAAGCAAGCTGGCGCGAAAAGGGGGAAAAAACACCTATCTAAAATGTATACGGAAAATAAAAGTGGAGTTTGCCCCTACAAGTAAACCTGGGGTGATACAAAATTGCTCTACAAATTTTAACAATTAAACCCAAGGGGCTCCCCCAAAGTAAAAAAAAACCCCCATCTGAAATGTTTTTGGGGATAATAAAAGGTATTTTTTGCCCCTATAAAAAAACCCCTGCGGTGACTACAAAATTGCTGTATTAAATTTAACCTATGAACCAAGCTGGCCTGCCCCAAAGGGAAAAAAAAACACCTTCTAAAAATTATAGGGATAATAAAAGGTATTTTTTGCACCTATAAAATACACCTGCGGTGCAACAAAATTGCTGATTCAAATTTTAAGTTCTAGGTGGCTCTATAAACAAAGGGCCTGCGAAAAGTAAAAAAAACCCCCTTTTAAAAGTATATGGATAATAAAAGGTATTTTTGCCCTAAAAAAATTTCATCTGGGGTGACTACAAAATTCCTGTATTAAAATTAACAATATAACCCAAGCGGGCCGGCCCCAAAGTAAAAAAAAACACCATTGAAATGTATGCAGATAATAAAAGTGGAGTTTTGCAACTATCAATACCCTGGGTGACTACAAAATTGTGTATTAAATTTTTAAGTTCAAGGTGGTCTATGAAAAAAGCGGCCTGCCCCAAGTGAAGAAAAACCTATCTGAATGTATACAATAATAAAAGGTATTTTTTGACCTTCAAAACCCTGCGGTGCTAAAAAATTGCTGTATTCAAATTTAACAATATGAACCAAGGGGCCTGCGCCAAAGTGAAAAAAACCCCTACTGAAATACACCAGGCCCACTTTTTAGGTACCCCCTGTCAATGCTGTAACATTTAAATTTTTAAATACCCATCACAGGGCCCGGAAAACTCAGTGATTTAGGCTGTAGACATGGTCAAGACAACCCCTGCAGTTCAAACCGAATCAGATGGGAAAAAAAGGTGTTTTTGATGCCTTTAAAACTGGCATGGTTTTGGTGCCAAAGGGCGGTTGGTTTTTCAGAAACTTGTCTCCTGGGATTTTCCGCAAAACCATCTCTGGGGTTTACAGAAAAGGGTCAAAAAAGGAAAAAAAACACAGTGGGGCAGTCCCCTTTGGGGGAAAGCCTTGTTGATGCCAAGGTCAAAGGAGAATGGGCAGATGGTTCGAGTGATAGAAAAAGGGAAAGGACTCAAAAAGCCCCCGTTACAACCAAGGAGGAGAAGAGCTCTTGAACGCCAGTACGGCGAAAATTTGAGGGAGATGGGCTAAACAGCAAAGACCCCACCGGGTGCCAATCCTTTCAGCTAAGAAAGGAAACTGAGGCTCCCCTTTGCCCCCAAACTCATCGAAATTGGACGTAGAAGATTGGGAAAAAAGTTGCCCCGGTTGATGGTCTGTTTCGCTGCGGACAAAATTTTGGATGGTAAAAGGGGGGCAGAAATTTTTGGGCAAAAACAAGAAAAACTGGATCATCCCGCCTTTTTTAACGATTAGGTGGGGTGGTGGTTCTGATGTGGGAATATTTTCTTGGCACTCTTTGGGCCCTTTGGGACAAAATTTGGCATCGTTGCAACACCTTTTTGAATCTATGCCACGAAGAATTGAGGAGTTTGAAGGCAAAAGGGGGTCCAACCCTTTAAGCAGGGGACCCAATAAATGGGCGGTGAGTGTATATACGGATAATAAAAGGTATTTTTGCCCTATCAAATACCCTTCGGTGATACAAAAAATTGTGTATTTAAATTTAAAAAATATGAACCAAATGGCCCCCGCCAAAGGGAAAAAAACACCCCATCTAAATGTATACGGTAAAAAAAAGTGGAGTTTTTTTCACCCATCAATCACCGCGGTGAGTACAAAATTTTTGTTTTTCCAAAAATTTAAATCCAAAGGGGACTTATGAACAAAGTGGCCCCGGCCAAAAATGAAAAAAAAAACCTATCTGAAATGTATTCGGGTAATAAAAAAGGTATTTTTTGCCCCATCAAATACACCCGCGGGACTACAAAAAATTTCTGTATTCAAAATTTAACAATAGAACCAACTGGCCCCGCGCCAAAATGAAAAAAAAAACCTATCGAAAAGTATACGTAATAAAAAGGGTTTTTTTTTTCACCTATCAAATATACCGCGGGACTACAAATTGCTGTATTCAAATTTAATTTCAAGGTCTCTATTAAAAAAAGCTGGCCTACGCCAAAGTGAAAAAAACACCTATCTGAAATGTATACGGATAATAAAAGGTATTTTTTGCACCTATCAAATATACCTGTGGTGACTACAAAATTGCTGTATTCAAATTTAACAATATGAACCAAGCTGGCCTGCGCCAAAGTGAAAAAAAATACCTATCTGAAATGTATACGGATAATAAAAGGTATTTTTTGCACCTATCAAATACACCTGCGGTGACTACAAAATTGCTGTATTCAAATTTAACAATATGAACCAAGCTGGCCTGCGCCAAAGTGAAAAAAACACCTATCTGAAATGTATACGGATAATAAAAGTGGAGTTTTGCACCTATCAAATACACCTGTGGTGACTACAAAATTGCTGTATTCAAATTTAAGTGCAGGCTGCACAACATACAAGTTATATTTCACCAAAAAACTGGCCAAAAAGTGTTAATAAAAACCCACTGCAATGCAGGGTCTAAACTCTAAACACAGTCTGGGCTGCACAATATCCACTCTCCTTTAAAGAGCCTGTCTGTCTGTCTGTGTTCGCCCGCAGCCCCCGGCCAGCCCCCCCCCCCCTTGCTTCCCCCTCCACTCCGCGGCTGTACAATGCTAGCTGCTCCTTTAAACTTCCCAGCCTAAGTAACTAAAATCTGCAAATCTCTAATCTACCTAAGTTCTAATGTTCACAGCTAAAAGCATAGTTGTCTGTGTGAACAAATAGAACAGTTTCGCTGAGCTGTTTTGAAAGAGACCGAGCACACGTCCTGCTCTTATGATACACAGACACACACTGATCATGAACAGGAAGGGCTGTTCTATGTAAAACGAGGTCATGTGATTTTTCCAGCCAATCGCAACCATACACATCCCAGTCATGACGTCGCACACCCAGCTCACCCTGCTCTATTCTGTAAGCTGATTTGCTGGCCGCCAAAATGACAGGAAGCGCTGAAAATGGCGCGATATTAATAGATTATGCGCAGATTTTAACCTAAATTATCGCGTGATCGAAAAAATCCGATCAACATAAAAACCGTGCCGATTTCAACTTTGTCGATAATAATCGCTCAACACTATTTATAACTAAACATATACTAAATAGTTGTAAGTCAAATTTATGTATGAGACACCCAAGATGAATGTATATAAAATGATGGTAGTCTCATGTTCAAAGCTGCAGTGTATGGAAAGATACAGAGCATGAGAGTCATAAGTTCAAAACAGTGTTGCCCTGTTGCAGGCTCTAAATATGAGTGTTGATAATTTTATTTATCTCCAAGATAACACCATAATCTATTATATTTGAATTTGTAAATAGGAAGTTTTTATGCTAAGTCAAATGTAGTGGCATATCCCCCACAGAAACTCCTTCCTTTATATTGGCGTAAAAAAAAAAGAACTTCTTAGAAGACAAAATGGCAAACTAAGTAAAGGTCCCATATCTAATCCTGAAAAGGGTTGCAGGAAATCATCTTTGACAATTAATTTATACACTGATGCTAATTACATCACTGTATAAAAATGTGTAGGCTAAAATATACTTTAAAGTGGATGTTCCTTCTATAACACACACCCATGTTGTCTTCTAAATAGCTAGTACAGGCACAGTGTCTAGTTATTTCTGTTAGTAACATAGACTTGATTGTGAGAGTCTACAGTTCTAGCAATCATTTGGGGTGTCAGAACTTGGATCCCCACTGATCTTATATTTTTCACCTATCTAGTAACAGATGTCAAATAATACAAATATACAATTCTAGCTGTTCATAGTTATTGTTAGAGGGAGCTTAAAAACGTACTACAAAATGTTTATACATTGATCTATATAAGATAAAGGTATGCAGTAATCTAAGGGCATGTTTACATGGCGTATTTACGGAACGTATCTTGGGGCATAATTGCACTGCAAATATGGTAAAATCATAGCACTCATTGAGTGAATCTGAGTGGGAGCAGGGCCCAGAGCGGTGTCCAAAGTACGTGCTGGCCAGCGCATACTTTCAACAGCAGGTGTATAGCGGCATGCACAGGTAAGCATCGCTATACGCCATGTGAACATACCCTAAGCTCCCTTTAGTGAAGACTGAAGGCAGACATCATTTTATCATTTCAATGTATTTGTATGCAGGGGAGATGTAGCTCTGTTACAGTTTTATTACTTAGTTTGTTACTGAAGTAATTAAGGGATAAGCACAGAATTCTGAATATAAAAATGACATGATGATAAAAAGTGGAAATTTACTTTAAGTATTATGGGTATAACAACATTATTATTTTTCTTAATGCATATCTGATAAGAATTTTTGATTATGTCATGTATAATCATTTTTTTCATGTATTTTTATGTGTTTCCCATTTGATATAGCTAGGGACATAGATTATTAAAGATTCCTTCCACCTTCTTTTTGGCATCCATTGCAAGAACTTGCAAGATTGTAATAAAATGCTAGAACATTACTTTGATTGAATTTATTTTAGTTTTCATTTTCACTTTCCTCTCACTTGAATTTAGATACATTTCTCCACAAAGAAAAGACAGAACAACCAGACTTTTAGATTCTGACCTTTCATTTGAATAATCAAATGGAACACAGTATTATAATGTTCACCTCACTAATAATTTCCAAATGATAGCCTTGGTTAAGATTACATATTCATTCACTGCAAAAAAAAAAAATTGCTGAAGGCTTATTAAGCTCTCTGTCCTTGGGATCAATGCAGGATAGAACTATGGTTAAATAGATAAATGAGTTAAAATTGTTCAGACTTTTAATTAAAAAGAGACAATTACTATCATTATGTTAAGTGGGAACATAGAGATATACCCATAGCAGGATTTTAATGAGCACCTCACACCTGTTTTATTAACAAACCATAGTGACATTATATGTAAAGAAGACCTGTGGGCTGTTCTAACATTTCTCTTTTTGTAAAAACTGTACTCAGCATGAAATAACAATTCTGGATATTTATGTTGTTTGGTTCTTCTTTTATTGCTCCTTAAGAATCAACTGGGTATAACCAATTGGGGGAGTGCAACTAGTGCTGAAAGGGTGTGCAGGGATACATCCCTTTTGACATAGAAAATGGTGACACCCAGTTGTCAATTTCTTCACACATTAATAACATACTAGAAGAATGGCACTATATAGAATTATGATAAAAGATGCTCCAGAATTTCATGGGGAGTACATTTGTTTACTAAAAAGGACATGTTAAAAGATGTCACGGGTCCTCTTTAAACTGATTAGATTAGATTAATACAGAATAATAGCGTTAAATTTTAACAAAATTTCTGGCAGGATTTGGTACCTGGTAACTAAACTATTATTACAAATTACCCAACTTTTCATGTGGATATAGTTTTTTTCAACTAATGTTAAAGTTTTCTTTGATTAAATTAGTAGTACCTGTCACGGATGGCCCTGCGACCCGCATCCGTGCTCCGTTGCTGAGCGGTGCTGCAACCCGCATGTCGGGTCGCAGGCGCGCTCGTTCCCCTATCTGTCCCACGGGCTACTTACCCGACCACGCTCCTGCTGCAGCCTCTGTCCCGCGGCGTGGCAGTGTTAAATTTAAAGGGCCAGCACACCAGTAATTGACTATTGCCAGTCGCTGCCCCTATTTAAGCCTGCCTCTTCCTGGTTACCCTGCCGGATCTTTAGTGCCAATAGTCTATTGAGAAAGCATTCCTAAGTCTTGTCTGATTACCGTGTACCATACCGTTTGCCTCCGTTCCTCGACCACGAATCTTGCCGCCAGGCCTGACCTTCCTGCCTGTCTCCGACCACGAACCATTGTCGCCTGCCCTGACCTTCTGCCTGTCCTCCAATAACGAGCCTGCCTTACGATTTTGTACCATGTTACACCTCAGCTGCCTCCGCAAGCAAGTCACGTCAGGGGTAGCGACCTGGTAGACTCCCGCCGCAGCAAGTCCATCCCGCTCTGCAGCGGGCTCTGGTGAAAACCGGGACCTACTTAGATTCCGCTCCCTGGCGTGGCTTACGCCATCGCTTGCGGTGGTCCAGGGGATCCACTACCGTTGCTAGTGACAGTACCTATAAGGCAAAATTTTGTCTCTCCCAGTAAATTACAGTTCACAAAAATTGATTGAGACGAAATCAGTAAATTGATGACAGGGAAGAAGTAGGAGGAGATTCTGCTGCAGTATGTCTTTCGCTATGTTAGTCTGGAATACTTTGCTGAAAGCTGTAAAAGGGGAGGGGACATGATGGAGAAGTAATGACACCTCTGATTATCTAGATTATCTAGCATCACCAATAGAGAGTAATTATTGCACTAAGCAGGCAGTGAGAAAGACAAAACATGCAACCAGAGGTGCCAATAGAGCAGTACGGACTGCTAATCAAAAAAGGGGCCCACTGACATGTTAAAAAATAGGAACTAGTAATGGGTGGAAGCCCTATTTGATTTGGCTGTATGGGGCCCTGAAACGGTTTAAAAGTTTGACTGATGGCTACCCTGCCAAACACAGATGAGACTCAATAGACTAACATACACATATAAGAGTGAACATTTTTAGTAAATATACACTTGCCTATCTCTAATCTGTTATACATACGTGATGAAATTTTGAGGTTTGCTTAATGTTATTGGAACTTGTAACTTTTCTGTAATAGATTTCCATAGATTTTATGTGTGATTAGTAGGGTTGAGCGATATTATCACCAAAAGTTGAAATCGGCACGGTTTTTAGGCTTATCGGAAATTTCCGATCACGCGATAGTTTAGGTGACAATCTTACAGATAATCTATTACTATCACGCCATTTTCAGCGTTTCCTGTCATTTTGGCAGCCAGCCAATCAGCTCCGAGGATTGAGGGGGGTGAGGAGGATGTACAACGTCACCACTTTAGGGTGTAGGGATCTCATTGGCTGCAAAAATCACGTGACCTTGTTTTATCTATGCAACTGCATTTCCTGTTCAGCTCATACTCTGTCTATGACACTTCACAGCAGGACATGTCTGTCTCCGTTTAAACCAATAGCTGTTCTAACAGCTCTGAGAGATAGTCTCTTCTAATACAAGAAACCATGCACCTAGGTATAGCTTAGAATAGAGTAAGATTAGAGAAATTCACTTCTTATTTAGTTAGAGAAAGCTTTAAAGATATCTTCTGGTGTGTCCAGCTGCGGGACTGCAAGGGAGGGGGGCAGCTGTTGGCGGGGGGGGGGCGGCAGGAGGAGAGGCTTTGGAAAGGAAGGGAGATATTGTGCAGCTCAGTGTTTTTCTTTTCCCTTGAATTGGAAAAGCATAGTTTTTTACCACTTTTTTAGCCCGCAGACCGCTGATAGGAGGTGAAATTGTCCCTTTTGTTGTTACAGTTCTATTGCAAGCACTGCGTGTCAGTGTTCCCAAAAGCCGGCATAATTTTATCCCTAATAACTTTTAAAGAGTTTTATTGAAGTCCGTGCGTCTGTTTGCCGCAAAGAGCTCAGTTGTGCGCATATTGTGTTATACATATTTTATAGTAAATTGCGCCTGTAGTCAGTTGTGCGAATGCCGTCATATTAATCCTTATAACATTTAAATACTTTTATTGCAGTCCGTGCGTCTGTTTGGCGCAGAGAGCTTAGTTGTACGCAAATTGTGTTCTACCTTTTTATGTAAATTGCGCCTGTAGTCAGTTGTGCGAAGGCCGCCATACTAATCCTTATAACATTTAAATACTCTTATTGCATTCCGTGCATCTGGTTGGCGCAGAGAATTAGTTGTACGCAAATTGTGTTATACATATTTTATAGTAAATAGCGATTGTAGTCAGTGGTGCGAAGGCCGCCATATTAATCTATATAACTTTTTAAATACTCTTATAGCAGTCCGTGCATCTGGTTGGCGCAGAGTGCTTAGTTGTACGCAAATTGTGTTATACATATTTTATAGTAAGTAGCGCCTGTAGTCAGTGGTGCGAATGCCACCATATTAATCCTTATTAACATTAATTCTTGAATTAGGATATTGGAAAGTGATTTTGTTTTATGTATTTTTTATTTTTTAGGTTTCAGCTTCTTTTTCCTGAAAAATGTTTAATGCCTTTATAAAGGCGATTTTTGATTCATACTCCGCACCGACATCTTTGGGAAAGATTTTCTCGCTGTTCCAGCCTGTTTTCGCATCGGAAACTGTTTTTTTCGGCGCAGTCCCGCACTGCGCCCATGTCCCCGCACTGTGCCCCACACACACTGGCGAGGGGCAGGAAAATTTGGCCCGCATGTACGAGCGCACCGCCTCGGACGGCGAATCTTAGCGCAGCGCCGCACTGCGCCTCGGTCCCCGCACTGCGCCCCACACACTGGCGAGGCGCGAGGACTTTTCCCCGCATGTATGACCCGCACTACCTCCGCGCCGAATCCATAGGCGCAGCGCCGCACTGCGCCTCAGTCCCGCACTGCGCCTAACAAAACAGGCGAGGCCTGCGGACTTTACATGCTGTGTATGAGCGCGCCCCGGCCCCGACATAAATCAGGCACAGATTCCGCCGGGAAACTGGTGGACCCCGACCCGGCGAGATTCATACATGTCGCCCTTCATCTTTAAAATTTTTCACACGGTCAATGGTTTTGGGGTCCCCTGGGCTGGAGATACAGCAAAAATCAAAGGTCTTTGGAACAGAAAGGTGGCTTCTAAGTGGCATTTCTCCCTCACAATTTTTTAACTGTGGCTGAGAAGTCATTTTTATTTAATTTTTTGGTCATGCTGCTGTGAAATACAACTAATACTACAGGTCCCTATTTTTTAAAAATGTGGTTTTCTAACAGACATTTTTTGTTCACAATTGTCAAGAGTGGCCAAAGGGTCATGTTTTGAATTTTTGGGGGCATGTTGCTGTGAAATGCAGCTATACTACAGGTCCTATTATAAAAAATGTGGTTTCTAACAGACATTTGTTCTTCACAATTGACAACAGTGGCCAAAGGGTCAATGGTCTTAGCTCACACTTCCGCTTCCACACTCTGCTTCAGAATGACTGTTTCGTTGCTGCATCATAAGGGCATTTTTGCCATGTTAATAGATGACAGACGCCAGCCCTGGCTCTCACTGCACCCACTGTAACTCCGGCCCTGCTAGCTGAACCTGCGTGATCCACGTTTACAGCCTCACCTGCCTTGATCAGTAATTTCCTTCAACCCACTTGACAGTAGAATGCAGGATTTTCAGACAGGCCTCATTGACCTACTGGGGACATCTTTTGTGTTTGCTTTACATTCTAATGTCACGGTGGAACAATGTCACCAGTAGAATGGCAAGTACCTCTAGCTGCAGCAGTATTGGAAAACTAGTTGTTTTAGTTTATTTCTTATTGCGAAATTTTCTGCTGATGGTCCATAAGAGCACCTGTGCGGGTTTTTGGGTCATGTTGCGTTACAGGATATGGATAGTCAATGTCCATTTCACTAAAACACTGCTTCAAAGACTACTTTCTTCCGGCACTTTTTAATCTGTGGGTCATGCAGGTTTGAGGGTCATGCTGTGGTACAGGACAGGTAAGGTCAATATCCAGTTCAACTAAAATGGTGGTTCAAATACTCCTTTTTCAGGCACTTTTTAATCTGTGGGTCATGCAGGTTTGAGGGTCATGCTGCGGTCCAGGACAGGGATAGTCAATATCCAGTTCAACTAAAATGGTTGTTCAAAGACTCCTTTTTCAGGCACTTTTTCATCTGTGGGTCATGTGGGTTTTGGGGTCATGCTGCGGTCCAGGACAGGCATAGTCAATATCCAGTTCAACTAAAATGGTTGTTCAAAGACTCCTTTTTTCAGCACTTTTTAATCTGTGGGTCATGCTGTGGTACAGGACAGGTATAGTCAATGTCCTGTTCAACTAAAATGGTGGTTCAAAGACTCCTTTTTCATGCACTTTTTAATCTGGGGTCATGCAGGTTTGGGGCTCATGCTGCGGTCCAGGACAGGGATAGTCAATGTCCAGTTCAAGTAAAATTATGGTTCAAATCATACTGCCTTCTGACACTTTTTAATTTGTGGGTCATGCACGTTTAAGGGTCATGCTGTGGTACAAGACAGGGATAGTGAATGGTCTGTGACTTTTTTTCTGTGACTTTTATAACCTAATTGTCTTGCCTAAGATGTAGCACGTATCCAGGTTACTGTTGTGGATGTTAATTCCAGCTTCTCCTCCCCTGTTTGGGTGTAAGAATGAAGCTGTTGTTCCTCTCCCATAGACTTTAATGGTCATTGGCGATAATCTGTTATCGACTATCGGCATGATAATTGCCAATATTGACTATCGATAACGACTCGATAACGATAGTTGACACAATCGCTCATCACTAGTAATTAGAAATATATCAGTAAAATTTTTCCACTTATCAGCAAGGAACTCAACACCACCAGAAAACCATCTGCAATTATATAAGGAACAAACTGCCTGAATTCAGCATCACTGGTTTGTAATGGTACAGAAATAAAACATCTAATTAGAGACAAGACATACAAGAGAAAACAGCCACCTCTTCCTCAGGCCTTCTTAAAATAGTGTCCGCTACAGTTCTTTCATAAGAATTCCAGACACTTTAATCCCATAAGGGTGATAGACACAGTTCTCCCAAATATGGTTCGGCTGGCTCCAGAGGATCCTTCCGGTAGGGCCCAGTTACCAATAATGGTATCCAAATATCTAGGAGGGAACAACCCTATTTATAGCTGACTTCATAGAATGCTCAAAGCATTCTTTAAAGAAATAATTATTGGTTTTATACACTAATAACTTTAGTGGTTAAACAATTTAACATGTAACACTTTTACAATTAATGATATGACTTGTGTGCAATGACAGTATTTTATGGAAAGTAATTGAAAGAGATATGTACATCTCTATCATGCTGAAGGGCCCAAGGCCAATCTGTTAGTATACCCAAAATTTGAGCCCAAATAATTGTGCTAACCATTAATATAAGTTCGCACCACTGTATAAACTTACCTGCTGTATTCTCCCATGATGCTCTTATTTGTTAAAGCCTATGTGTGTGCCACCAGAGACTACTATATTTCTGCTCTTGCAGTGATCTCTATGGCGAGTGTCCACACTTTTTCTTTCATATCATAAGAAAGATGTGAGGTCAATTGTTACTGTCTGTATATTGTATTAAACTGTATTTTTTAAATTAAGAATTAGTATAAATTATTGGCATGATTGAACTGCTTCACCAGACTACTAGTTTTGACACAACTTTGTATCAAAAAAAAAATAGCAGACAACCTCAAGTAGAGGTGATTTGAAGGCAATCAATGACTTTTACTAAGTAAAAGTCACTTGTGTTCATGAAATGCAATTAAAAGAGCATAATTTAGGATGGAATAATAACTGGAAATGCACTCTATAATAAATTTAAAAAGCTTGCACTCCATAGTGCAGAGACCTCTATGCATAGGAGAGAATTGGTAGATAACTGAAATTGCTCACCTGCTTGAGGTCTATATGTCACAGGGTAGCTTGAGATATTTTATTCCAGATGATGCTCCTCCTTGGGCCAATCATGCAATAATGGCAGCCACTCCAGTAACATCAAGAGGACAGAAAAAAAAAGGTAAATTCAGGTGCTGCTGGGCTTATGGCAGAGACTTGTACCCAGTTTAGTAGAATTTATTTCAGGCTATGCATTTTGGAACCATAGTAAAAATATACACACAATAGCAAATACACAGTATCTCGCAAAGTGAGTATTTTTATAAATATTATATTATATTTTTTATGGGACAGACGACACAGAAGATATTACACTTTGATACAACGTAAAGTAGTCTGTGTACAGCTTTTATAACAGTGTATATTTGGTGTGCCATCAAAATAACTCAACACAAAGCCACCAATACTGTACCTAAACCACTGGCAGCAAAAGTGAGTACACCCCTAAGTGAAAATGGACAAACTGTGCCCAGTTTGCCTTTTTTCCTCGCACAGTGTCATGTGACTCTTTAGTGTTACAAGGTCTTAGGTGTGAATGGGGAGCATCTGTGTTAAATTTGGTGTTATCGCTCTCATGCTCTTTCATATTGGTCACTGAAAGTTCAATATGGCGCCTCATAGCAAAGAACTGTCTGAGGATCTAAAAGAAAGAATTGTTGCTCTACATAAAGATGACTCAGACTATAACAAGATTGCCAACACACTGAAACTGAGCTGCAGCATGGTGGCCAAGACCATACAGTGGTTTAACAAAACAGGTTCCACTCAGAACAGACTTCATCACTTCTGAGTGAGTGCACATACTCAGCATCATAGCCAGAGATTATCTTTTCAAAACAGACGTATAAGTATTGGAAGCATTTCTGCAGAGGTTAAAGCGGTGAGGGATCAGTCTGTCAGTGCTCAAACCATATGCCACATACTGCGTCAAATTGGTCTGCATGACTGTCCTGCCAGAATGAAGCCTTTTCTAAAGATGGTGCACAAGAAAGCCCGCAAACAGTTTTCTAAAGACAAGCAGACTAAGGACATGGATTACTAGAACCATGTCCTTTGGTCTGATGAGACCAAGATGAACTTATTTGGTTCAGATGGTCAAGCGTGTGTGAGCACAATTAGGTGAGAAGTACAAAGGCAAGAGTGTCTTGACTACAGTCAAGCAAGGTGGTGGGATTGTCATAGCTTGAGACTGCCAGCATGTGTCCAGACCTAACTATTAAACAATGATGTGCACTTAGACAATATGGAGGTGCTTATGTGCGAAGAGTATTCCAAATATTATCATAGCAAAAATATAAATCTCCACAGACTCAAGATATATGCTTAATCGGTTTGGAGTAGTTTCTATAAATGCATTTTTAAACAAACGTTAGAGTATACAGTGAGATTGTTTCATACAAGTATCTCAAAACAGATATTTAACCTTGTGTAGAATATAACAATATGGCTCAAGGAAATCAGTGATCTTATTTGGAACGTTTCGGACTGATCTTCAGTCTTTTTAGCCAGTCACTGTAACGAAATAACAGTTAAGCTACAACAGATATAATATTATATATGTCAAAGATTAGGAAACCGATGAATAGGAAACAAGCATGGGGAAAAAGAAGAATATAGTAAACAAGAAAGAGAGAGAGGGGACAGAATAGCCAGAGGAAATAACATTTATGTAGAAGATAAAACAGAAGAAAAATTGGAAAAAAAGAAAAAAATGTGATGAAGGGCAAGAATGTAAACAATAACTACCCTTACAGATAGTTTAAACTCTGAATAAGGGATAACTGTATGGAATACTGGTAGTGGATTAGTGTATCTGAAAAATAATTCTAGAGAATAAAGGATTGAGGTCAGGTAAGGTATAATGCTGGCAAGATGGGATAGAGAGATAGGATAGGGAGCATATCTTACCACAGGAGGGGACGCTGGGCAAGAGAAGGCTCCTGTAGGAGGAAAACACATGTAGAAGTTAAAAGTTGCTGGGGAGTGATGTAAAAGATACAAGATTACAGGAGGGAAAAGAACAGAACAGAATGCATTACCTGGTGGCCCCATAGGATGCAAAGTGAAGGGGCCTGAGTTGTGGCCAGTGTGGTGCGTGTTGAGATGGTCCACGGGATCACAGGCGCGGCGTTCCCGTATGATAAAGACGCGGCGCATGCAGTCGGCACTGGGAGTAGAGCGCAGGCGCGAGTGTAAGGGGATAAGAGCAGCGCGATGTGTGGCCGGGCCAGCGCACGATATGTGCTATGTGTGAATGACTGGGAGAAAAGAAAAGAGGCGCGCCAGAAGAGAGGCAGAAAGAAGCAGAGGACTTTAGTGTAAAAAGCGCCATAGGCGTGATAGCAGAGAGACAGTAAAAGGATGATGTCCCACTGGGGACATAAGGGATGGTAACATGAGAGAGCAATTAAATAAATAAATAACTACATTATGTGACATATGATATTTAGGTTACATAGAGCATATGTCAAATATACATGGTAGATAACATGAATAACTCCCTAAAACATAATGCATGATGGCTGAAAACAGGTACATAAGCACTACATGATATGGTGTGAACCAAAGTAAGTCTTATTAGAAGGGATGAGTATATATTTAACAAATGGAAAGGATTAGTGTATTAGGATTGATGTTAAACATGGTAGTACAAAAGTATTACTAACAAGGAATAGTTATGTTAGTATAAATGAAGAAAATAGAAAGGCAGAATAACGATCTATATAAATCAGGAGAAATGCTGACATGGTATTAAAAGTATATGCGGAATATAGTGGATATATCTCACCATCTTTATGGGTTTATTTACTAGGATTCTTAGCGATTCTTTAAAGGATATATGAGACAATCATAATTCTATAGTATGCAAGGAAAAACACTAGGAGCAGATTAAAGGCAATATAGTATTAGAGAAAATTTAGTAACATGAAAAATTAGGCTACCCCATGCCAAGGTGTCCGTAGGATTAGGAAGGTCAGAAGATTAGTCTATTCACCTATTGAGGCCGCCTGGATGTCAATGATCCCAGGAAGTGTTTCCAGTATGCCTCGCATTTTTTTAAAATTTATATATGATTGCCGCCACGTTGAGGGCGGGGTACTGTTCGAGTATTGATACCGTAGTGACTGATATATTGATGTCCCTGTTTCGATAAGATGGGTGGATGGGAAAGCCAAGTCTTTTTGCCACGTATTGTTGACTTATGAGATGATAATCTGGTTTTGATACTTGGGTTGTTTTGTCAACGATATATTGTCTACAGGACATTTGAGTAGATAGACAACTTGAGAAGAGTCACAGGTGAAGAAACTTTAGTTTAATGGGAGTGCCAGTGCCAATGGATGATAAAACAGTATCACCTTTGATGACATTCGAACAATTGTTGCAGTGAGGCACGGGAAAGTCCCTTTTGGGAGTGAGGAGATGTGACTGGGAAAGGCAGTTTTGAGAGGGAACCCTATGTCTTCTTTCTTTCCAGTTGGTCCCTAATGTTTATTGGAATGTTTGTAGCATATCCTTGCTGTAGTTTGGAACTCGTGGGATATTAGGGTAACCCATCACGTTAGATGTGGCAGTGTTCTTCCTTATAGTTTGGGCAAGAAGGGGATGATAGGTGTTAACATAATACATCTTTGGTAATGGGGGCGGCCATATGGTCTAATGGCACGTGTTTGGTCCATGTCTGGAGACACAGGTGGGTGGGGGTAACCCCTATCAGTAAACCTATGGGCCATCTGATGAAGTCTTGCATCACGATCACATGAGTTAGTCACAATTCTTTTGACCCTAGAGGAATTGAGACAAAGAGTAATGACCCTCTTATCGTGTGCTGGGTTGGCAGCTATTGTAGTTTTACAATGAATTATGTCAGTGGATTTGAGTGCTATAGGTCTGTGATGAGGAACCTTCTCGGAGATTTTAAGACCTTGTATCAAGAAAAAATTAAATGCTTGTATGATCTCATTGGGAAGACGTGATATAAAAGTCCGGTATCCTGGAATTAAGGTGGTTTGAAAAATTGGGATATAGAGATGTTGTCGCCACGCCATATGCAAAAATATCATCAATGTATACTGTGCCACGAAATGGCATGCGCTCCAGAAACAATGGATGGTTATAGTCCAAATAGAGTCTCAAAGGAATGCGATGAATGTATTGCATAGGGTGGGGCTACGTTAGACCCCCATGTGCGGTTACCCTGTTGTCCTCACAAGGAAGCCATGAATGTATTTGATAGGGTGGGGTACGTTAGACCCCATGGCGTACCCTGTTGTTGAAGGAAGAAGTCATCACCAAACAAGAAGTAAATTGTCCTGTCAGTACTACAGTGAGGAGGGCTATGCAGAATCAATCTCCTGGTAGTCAAATGAGAGGTTAAAAGCAGGTCCATATGGGGCTTTAATGCCATTACATCATGTAGTATGGACGTATAGAGACTGTTGACGTCAAGTGTGATTAGATAGAGTCTGGTGGAATAGGGACTCATAAGAATGGAGGATGTCAAGGAAATGGGGGGTGTCTCTTAAATAAGTATTTAGGTTTTTGCACAAGTGGTGTTAAAAATTTTTCAAGGAATTGGGCTACGGAGATAAAATAGGCAGTTCGTGGAGGCAACAATTGGTCGTCCGGTGGATTGTGTAATGTCCATGTGTATCTTATGGTAGAATGTAAATGACTGGAGTCACAGGCTGTTGTTCAAGAGAAAGTCGAAGGTCTTTCTATCTATGATGCCACTATAAGTGCCTGCCATCTAGAATATTGCTTTTTTTGGCAGTGATGCTAAAACAGGATCACCTGTTTTAGGCGGTCATATTGGTTGGGTCATCACATTGGCGTCTGACTTTGCAGATATTTATAACGGTCCAATTTTCACCACAATGGCTCCACCTTTGGTTCCGCTGGCATAATGATTATTATATGGATTCTGCATGTAGCGAAAGCTAGGACTTGTTTCTCTTGTGAGATAAGGTTATTGTTTTTGTGAAAATGGTGACTCGTTTCAGGCTATTTTTTATGTCACGATCTACAAGAGAGATATATGTCTTGCCGTTATGATATGTCGTGGAGGATTGAAATTACTGGGGTTCCTTAGACCGAGATTGAGGATCGACAATTTAGGTGTATTAGAGTTTGCAGAGAAGGCGGGGCTTATTTGGCTAAAATGGGTCTTAAGGCGTAATGACCGGTAAAAGCGATGTTAATTTCTGTTTCGAGGAGAAAAGTATCAATGGGTTTGGGAGTTGGACAGAACGAAATGCTTTGCCTAAATATTTGCTAGTTCTGCTGGGAGTTAGAGAAATAGAGGAAATTTTGACAACTTTATGTTGGACGATGGAAGGATGATAATGCGGAGGGATGGGTTATGGCTGAATGTGTTGTCTGAAACTGGAAAGGATGATAACGTACGCTGGAACGTGTGTAGACCCGTGGATCGTTTATGGTGATAGCGTCTCCCCGCCCTCCTCATTGTGGTCGGCGTATGCGTGACCTGCCGCGTCCTAAAAAGGTTGAGGTCTGCGTTCTGTAGATCGATGTTCTGTGTCCGAACTTGTAGAGGAGTAGTTTGTTGCAGATCTGGGTTTCCTGAAGCCATGATGTGTAGAACCCAGCCATCTATACACTTGATTTAGGAGGTAATCCTCTGTATCTCGCATAAATTTAATTGCGTTTCGATTGCTTTAATCTGATCGTCTAGGTCTCTAATTGCCTTTTGAAGGTAATCTATGGTGAGAAAATTAAATCAAAGAGATCATTTGTTAAGAATCTGTGTAAACGGATGCAATATTGTGATTGTCATGAAAAAAGGGTAGGTTGAAGATTCGACGAAGGCCAAGTGTGGTATACGGCTTTCTTTGAAGTATGCAGATAGTGTAGTCTGTGTAGCGGGTAAGCACACTATACGCTTGGGAGGAGGCGTTCAACTTTCTGGTCTTAATTTAGTCGGGGCTATAGCACAAAAAGTGGGGGCCTCTGTAACTTGGAAGATAATAGATGAGCAGAGGCGTCGTCATAGGCAAAGAGTTGTCATGTAGCATTTAAGTTATAGCAAAGTGCTTAGTTGCAAACAATCAAGTCAGGTACAACTATTAAACAATGATGTGCACTTAGGACAATATGGAGGTGCTTTGGGAAGAGTAATTCCAACACATTAACATAAGCAAAAAAATAAATCCACAGACACTCAAGATATATCTTATCGGTTTGAGTAGTTTATTTAAAGCATTTTAACAAAGTTAGAGTTTAAGTGAGATTGTTTCCATACAAGTATCAAAAAGCAGTCTATTTAATCTTGTTGTAGAATATAACAATATGGCTACAAGGAAATCGTGATCTATTTGGAACGTTGTCGAATGATCCCTTCAGTCTTTTTCAGCCAGATCACTGTAAAAAATAACAGTTTAAGCTACAACAGATATAATATATATAATATAATATATGTCAAAGATCACAGTAAAACGAGAATAGGAAAACAAGCTTGGGAAAATGAAGAATTTAGTAAACAAAGAAAGGAGAAGGGACAGAATAGCCAAGAGATATATGTAGGAAGTAAAAACAGAGAAAGGAAAAATAAGAAAAAATGTGATGAGGTGGCAAGAAGGTAAAACAAAACTCACCCATGCAGTAGTTTAAACGCTGATAACGTGATAAACTGTATGGTAATACTGACGGGTTGAGGTAGGGATAAGTGTTAATTCTTGAAAAAATCTAGAGAAAAAAGGATTGGGTCAGGTAGGTATAATGCTTTGGAGAGAGGAATAGAGAGATAGGATTGGGAGAAATCTTACACGAGAGGACCGCTGGGCAAGAGATGGCTGTAGAGGAACAACTAATGTAGAAGTTAAAAGTTTTTTTCTTGTTTTTGTGTGGGGAGTGATGTAAAGATATTTGATTACAGGAGGGATAAGAACAGACAGAAAGCATACCTGGTGGCCCTAGGATGCAAAGTGAAGGGGCACTGAGTGTGGCAGTGAGGTGCGTGTGATGGTCCACGGGATCACTAGGCGCGGGTTCCCGTCTGACTAATGACGCGCGCATGCCCCAGTCGGGCACTGGGAGTACGAGCGCAGGAGCAGAGGTGGTAAGGGGATAGTGCAAAAGAGCGATGTGTGGCCGGGCGCAGCGCTCGATAAGTTTTGTGTGGAATGACTGGCGGAGGAAATAGAAAAGAGGCCGCGCCAGAAGAGAGGCAGAAAGAAGCAGAAGATCTGAGTGTAAAAAGCGACACTAGGCAGTGATAGCTGAGAACTGTATAAGGATGATTATAACTTTGAGACTCTCGGTTCACATATTCAATGATCAGAACATGTTTTCAGCGGCCCCGACTTCAACGTGGTCTCAAATCAGGGCAGTCCTATCCTATCTTTACTCTCAATCGTGCCCAATCAGGCCTCTCTCTGGGTCACCGACCAACAATTATTCAGAGAGAAAAAATAAAAAACACCCACCTGCTAAAGGCTGCCCTTTATGGACAGCCTGTGAGAGTGGGCGGGGGACAGAAAACCCAAAATGGAGCACCTTCCTTTCCATATAGGTTAAAATCAAGGTACACCAAAAGATATAACGTATGTTTCTGCACACAAAAAACATTTCTGAAAAAACGTATGACAAACCTGGGTGCAATGGCAGGCTGCGGCACACATCGTAATTATACATGTACACACAACAGACCGCCACAGCTGCAACATTTTCTGCAAAAAAGGGCAATTAACTACCGTCGGAAATCCCTAAAGAAGCATTTATGCCTATCTATCATACATGGAAAAAACTTTTGAGACTCTCGTTCAAATATCATGGATCAGAACATGTTTAAGCTGCCACGACTTCAAAGTGGTCGTCAATCGGGGCAGTCCTATCCATCTTTACTCTTCAATCGAGGCCAATCGCTGCGCTCCTCACTGAGGTCACCGACCTCCTTTATTCAGAGAGAAAAAATAAAAACACCAACCTGCAAAGCTGCCCTTCTTATTGACAGCATGTGAGAGTGGGCGGGGGACAGAAACCCTAAATGGAAGCCACCCTCTTCCTTTCCCATATAGGTTAAAAATCAATTTACACCAATATAAGTATGTTTCTGCACACAAAAACATTTCTGAAAAAACGTATGCAAAACCTGGGTGCCACTGGCAGGGCCTGCGGCACACATGTAATTATACATGTACACACACAGGACCGCCACCAGCGGCAATTTCTGCAAAAAGGGCAATACCACTTCGTCGAAATCCCTAAAGAGCATTTATGCTATCTCTTTCATACATGCAATAACTTTGAGACTCTCGGTTCACATATCATCGATCTGAACATGTTTAAGCTGCCAGACTCATCTGTGGTCTCATTCTGAGCAGTCTATCCTATCGTTTACCTCTCAATCGAGCCAATCAGGCCTCTACTGGGTCACTCGACCTCCATTATTCAGAGAGGAAAAAATAAAAAAAACACCCAACCTGCCAAGCTGCCCTTCTTATGACAGCCTGTGAGAGTGGGAGGGACAGAAACCAAAATGGATGCACCCTTCTTTCCATATAGGTTTAAAAATCAATGTACACCCAAGTATAACGTATGTTTTGCACTCAAAAACATTTCTGAAAAAACGTAGTGCAACCTGAGGCAGGATGCCACTCGGCAGGCTGCGGCACACATGTAATTATACACTGTACCAACACAGACCGCCACCGCGGCACATTTCTGCAAAAGGGCAATACACTACGTCGAAATCCCTAAAGAAGCATTTATGCTATCTATCATACATGAAAAAACTTTGAGACTCTCGGTTCACATATCATGATCAGACATGTTTAAGCTGCCCACGACTTCAACGTGGTCTCAAATCGGGCAGTCCTATCCTATCTTTACCTCTCAATCGAGCCAATCAGGCCTCTCACTGGTCACCGACCTCCATTATTCAGAGAGAAAAAATAAAAAAACACCAACCTGCAAAGCTGCCCTTCTTATGACAGCCTGTGAGAGTGGGCGGGACAGAAACCAAAATGGAAGCAACCCTTCCTTTCCATATAGGTTAAAATCAATGTACACCAAGTTATAACGTATGTTTCTGCACACAAAAACATTTCTGAAAAAACGTATGCAAACTGGGTGCCACTGGCAGGGCTGCGGCACACATGTAATTATACATGTACACACACAGACCGCCACCAGCGGCACATTTCTGCAAAAAGGGCAATACACTACGTCGAAATCCCTAAGATAGCATTTATGCTATCTATCATACATGAAAAAACTTTGAGACTCTCGGTTCACATATCATGATCAGAACATGTTTTAAGCTGCCCACGACTTCAACGTGGTCTCAAATCGGGCAGTCCTATCCTATCTTTACCTCTCAATCGAGCAATCAGGCTTCACTGGGTCACCGACTCCATTATTCAGAGAGAAAAAATTAAAAAACACCCAACCTGCAAAGCTGCCCTTCTTATGACAGCCTTGTGAGAGTGGTGCGGGGACAGAAACCCAAAATGGATAGCACCCATTCCTTTCCTATAGGTTAAAATCAATGTACACAAGTATAAAGTATGTTTTCTGCACAAACATTTCTGAAATAAGTATGCAAACCTGGGTGCCCTGGCAGGGCTGCGGCACCATGTATTATCATGTAAACACATGACGCCCAGGGCACTTTCTGCAAAAGGCATACACTCTGAAAATGGAGGTCGGTGACCAGTGATGAGGAGTGATTGGCTCGATTGAAGAGGTAAAGATAGGATAGGACGCCCGATTTGGACCACGTTGAAGTCGTGGGCAGCTTAAACATATTCTGATCATGATATTGTGAACCGATGAGTCTAAAGTTTTTCTATGTATGATAGTAGTATAAATGCTTCTTTAGGGATTTCGACGTAGTGTATTGCCCTTTTTGCAGAAATGTGCCGCTGGTGGCGGTCTGTGTGTGTACATGTATAATTACATGTGTGCCGCCAGCCCTGCCACTGGCACCCAGGTTTGCATACGTTTTTTCAGAAAAGTTTAAGTCTGCAGAAACATACGTTATACTTGGTGTACATTGATTTTAACCTATATGGAAAGGAAGGGGTGCTTCCATTTTGGGTTTCTGTCCCCGCCCACTCTCACAGGCTGTCATAAGAAGGGCAGCTTTGCAGGTTGGGTGTTTTTTATTTTTTCTCTCTGATTAATGGAGGTCGGTGACCCAGTGAGAAGGCTGATTGGCTCGATTGAGAGGTAAAGATAGGATGGACTGCCGATTTTGAGACCCGTTTTAAGTTGGGCAGAAA
>JAODAL010027758.1:0-54410 GCA_025379985.1 Phyllomedusa bahiana
TAAATATATATATGTTTGTGTGTTTGTGTAAACACTACCTTCAAAAAATTTTGGGGGTCATTGGGAAAATTTTCCTTTTATACTTTTTTGTCTTTAAAAAATTTTAAAAAAATGTTCTAAGTTTATCAGAAGAGGGAAACCCAAAAAAGAGAATGAACATGTTTAAAATTTTAACGGGTTTCCACGTTTGGTCCCCGGGGGCGCGGGCGCACCGTGTTCCTCTCCCTGAGCGCCCCCGGGGGGGCGGGTGGCACCGTGGGCCCTACTAAGGGGCCCCGGGCGCAAACCCTTCCATCCCCCCCACCTGAAAAAAAGCTCCTGCATGCTCTCTTCCCCTGCGACCGGAAAAGCGCGGGTCGTTCTTGTAAAAATTTTAAAGGGCCCGTGCCCGGTAAAATTTTTTAAAATTGGGCCGGGGGCTGACCCTATATTTGTTTATGGATTCCCCGTCAAATTCCCCCGCTGGATCTTTTTTGCCCCCGTGCCCTAGAGAAAGGATTACTATTTGTTCCGGCCCCTACCGTGGTTCCCGCCCCCCGTCTACGTTTCTTGACCTTTTTAAAACCTTTTTTCCCTGTCCTGACCTTCCGCCCGTCCCCCGATACAAGCCTTCCCTTTCCCCTTTTTTAAACCCCGCTACACCTCGGTCCCCTTCAAGCAATCATGGAAACGACCTTGGAAAACCCCCCACCCCAGTAAGTCCATTTTCCCCCTTTGCCCGGGGGGCTCCTGGGGAAAAACCCGGGGCCTACTTAGATTTTTTTTTCCCCCCCTCCCCCCCCCCCCATCCCTGGGGGGTTAAACCCTCGCTTGCGTGGGTCCAGAGGACCACTATCGGACCCCCGGGGGGCCCCGAAAAAAACGTCCGGCAGAAAATTTCCTGCAGTAAAAGCGAAAGGGGATTTTCTAAATTTAAAATCTATTGGGGGGTGGTTGGTTCTTGCTTTTACTTTTTTTTTTGGTTTAAAAAAAAAAAACGTCCAAAAAAAACCCACCGGTAGGGGCCGGCCCTAAGGGGGACTAAATATGAATATAAAAAAATGTTTTTTAGAGTCCCAAAAACAAAAATAAAAGTAAAACCCCCCCCCTTTTTTTCCCTTTAAAAATTAAAAATTTTCACACCCAATAGGTTTTTGCTGGGGTCCGTTAAAATTTGAAAGTAATTTTAAAAAATAACAAGTTTAAACCCCTTTTTCTAAAAATGTAGAAGAAAAAAAATTTTCCAAAAAAGCCAAACCTTATGTCGTTTCCCTTTAAACCCCCAGTGTAAAAAAAAAAAAGGAGGACCCCCTTTCCTCGGAAATCCTTTTTTGGGCAAGAAAAAAAAAAAATTTTTTCAAAAAATTTAAAATTTTTTTTTCTTTTATTTTCGTTTTCCCCCCGTACTATTAATCATTGGGAAAAAAAGAAAAAAAAAAGAATTTATTTAATCAACCTTTTTTTTTTTTTTTAAACCCCCTATTATTTTTCATTTTATATACAGGGTCGTACAACTTCGGGGTTTTTTAATTTTAATTTTTTGGGCCCTATACATTTTTTTTTAAAAAAATTGCTTTTGAAAAAAACCCAAAAAGGGGCGTCGCTCGATCTCCCATTTCCCCAAAAAACCACAACCCCTTTTTTTAAAATTTGCCCCAAACACAAAAAAGAGCTCGTTCGCATTTTTTTTCCCCAAAAACCTATGAAGGGAGCTCAGCCGCTGAAGGCTAAGCTGGACGAGCCCCTTTCCCCCCAACCCTTCCCCAGTACTAAATTTTTCCCATAGACATAAAAAAATTTTAGGGCGCCCCTTTTACCGGGGCCCTTTTTTGCTCCAAATCAAAAAAAAAACCAAAATAAAAAAATATTGGTGGATTTCAAAACTGCCGCCTGGGGTCAACCAAAACCCCCCCGCTTTTTCTGTCTTTTTTTCTGTAGTTTGAACTGCCCGCCTTTGCATTTTAATTTGGGCCTACTTCCCATAGCTTATAATGGGGCACTGCGCTCCTATTCTTATTGGTTGGTTTTCCCGCCGACCCCCCCCCCGAAAAGGCCCACCCAAATTTGAATTGGGCAATTTTTAATTTTCCCCAAAATTTCCCGATGTACGCCCGGGCTCGGGGACAAAACCCTTGTTAGGGAGATTGTTTTATGTTTATGAAGGTTTCAGCTCTTTTTCAATATTTTACACCTAATAAAAAAAGATTTTTTTAATTCATACTCCATGCCCCCACCGGCCTGGGGAAACCAATTTTTTTTGCCCCGATCTGGCCCCTAGACTTTCAATGGGGGAAAAAAAGCCCCCGCTAGTTCAAACCAATCACCCTTTTCTGCCTTTTTTATGTATTTTAACATCCCGCCTTTGGGAAAAAGGTTCTCTTTCTTCTCCATAGGTTTTTAAAGGGTCACTGTCCCCTTCCCCATTCTGTTGGCCCGGGATTGCAAGCCCCCGCTAGCTAACCAATCAGCTCTTTTTTTGCCCTTTTTCTTTATTTTGATCGGCCCCCCTTTGAAATTGATTGGTCAATACTTCTCCCTAGGTTTTTTTAAAGGGTCACGCCCCCTCCTATTCGATTGGGTGGTTTCTTTCCGACCAATGAGAATAGTTTTAAAAGAAATTTTAATTACTTTTAATTTTTCCCGGGAATTTCCAAAGATTTTAATTTCCCATGTTGTGCCGTTCAAATTTTTGGAAAAATGATTTTTTTGGGGGTTTTTTTTTAAAGGTTTAAGTCTTTTTTTTGATAATAAAAAAGATTTTTTTTTAAATTTATACTCCCTGCCGCCCCCCCCGGGGCTTAGAGCTGAGAGGATTTCTTTTGCGATCTTTCCCATTTTTTTCCTTTTCCCGTTAAAAGTTCTGTTTCCCCTTCGCCCCCCTCCCCTCATTAGACCAGAAAACAAATAGGTTTTGCCTTTTCGGATCGGGGGGAGCGCTTGGGGGGGGGATTAAAGCCCTCACTTTGCAGAGCCCGATCATACAGCCTTGGAGGATTCGAAGAGCCGCGCCCCAAACCCCAGAAGCCCACCACCGCCCCATTGCACGCCCCTTCATGTTAGGCGCAGCCGAAAGTGGCGAAGGTTGCGCATAACATCACATCCCTGCGTCCGACAGGGGATTCGAGTCGGTGAGGCGCCGTTTTCGCCAGAAAACAGGCGCAACTCCCGATCATACATGTTGCCCTTAGTGTCTTAATACAGAAAGGAACATTGAATTTCACATGGCAGCTATGAATCCACTTTTACTGGAGATAGAGAAACATAAAGGGCACTCTGTATGAGATAAAAGGGCCCATAAAATTTCCTGTACAGCGGCCTTTTACTGCGCGTCCGCTCCTGCACATCCTGCACATACTGAAGGTTAATCTGGAATTAAGGTTATCCCCCCCAGGGGGAGCAATTGAAATGAGGGTTTCATGTATAAAAAACTGTCTAGGTGTAACTTTTATTGCCCGAGCGCCCAATGAAACCCCCAACAACCACTAAACTCATACAACCATCAGACCCCAAAACAACCCAATCAGAGCCATAGAAACCCCGGGCCCATAAAAACCCAGTTGACCCCAAACCCCCAATCAGAGCGCATAACAACCAATCAGAACTTATGCAACCCAAATCAGAGCCCATAGCAACCAATCGGGGCCCATAACAACCAATCAAGCCATAGAAACCAATACTCATAACAACCCAAAAACAGAGCTCATAGAAACCCAATCAGGGCCTAACCCCAACGGGCTCATAGCAACCAATAAAGGCTATAGACATGAGCTCTTTTTGGGTTGTTATGAGCCTGATTGTTGAAATAAGCCTGTTTGATTGCAGGGGCAACAAAGAATTTTACACCTAACATTTTAATACATAAGGCCAAAATTTTAAAATCTCTGCAGTTCATTCCTTAAAAAATTAAGGGAGGGTTTGCCTGATGCTGTAAGAAGGATAGTTCCACCGCATTTGGGGCGGGACTGTGCGCCCCCAAAATGCTGTGGTTTTAGAAGTAGTGCGTACTCCTAAAGTACTTTTTTTAATTATAAACGCCACAAAGAAGTGACTGTCACTTTCTCCCCCGGGGTACAATACAACATTGTATGCCCCCGGGGGGAAGAGAGTAAATCTATCTCTGGGCTATGAATTTCCCAAAATTTCGGTCCATTTCGCCCAAATTAAGGGCGTAAAATTTTTTTTTTGCCTTTTTAATAGAAAATCCCAAAAAGTTTAATACTAATGCCTGTGCTAATAGAAAGACAATGCAGTTAACTTTTTTTAAATAAAATAACACACAAATATATAATATATATATATAATATATATAAATATATTAGTAATATATATATAATTTTATATATTAACACACACCACCCCAATGGCACTTCAAAATACAAATTTTTTTTTGTTTCATTTTTTTTAGAAAATAAAACCAAGTTACACGCACACATACCATATATGTATATATTCATGGAAATGGCCTAAAATGATAGAAAAAATATATTTTTCTTTTTCCATAGAAAATCAAACCAACTTTAATACTAATGCCTGCTGCATAATAAAAAAGTGCAATGCAATTAACTTTTTATGCAATAAAAATACACGCATGTGTGTGTGTATGTATATGATACATTACATATGTATATTTACATGTGTTCATACACATGTAATGTAAGATACTACTGTACTGTATAATATAAATATTAGCACATACATATATAACGTAACATAGTATTGTACTGTATAATATAAATATATACACATGTAATGTAAGATACTACTATACTGTATAATATAAATATAAGCACATACATATATAACGTAACGTAGTACTGTACTGTATGATATGAATACATTAGGGGATTTACACTGATTGTATAACAGTCTAATGAAATGGGAAGTTTCTTTTTTTTACCTAACTAATTTCCCCCAGGAACTGATGGGGCATGTTCCAGGCAATGGGTGACAATGTAACACACTGTTATGGGGAAATACATACTTCTATTATTTTTACATCATCTCTTTGTATAAACCATTTCATAATCTGTCATGAATCTCTTTGTCAGTGTTATTTTTACGGTGATTTACATTTTCAGCAAGAACTTACCTTTGTATGGTAACAGTGTCATGGATTTAAATAGAACTGACAGTCAACCTCATGTACCATCAGAACTCAGCAACTTGTTACCTTATGTTAAAGAAATAAGTAATTAACAAATATAATTCTGCTAAATCTTGATTAACATAAATGTAGACCCAAGGAGGTAAATGACAAAATCAACTCAGCTCTATCTGTAAGGGCTTCTTCACACAACGTTTTTGTGATCCGTTTTACAGATTCGCAAAACGGATCTAACAATTGTCAGTGTGATTAACATTGCTTTCAAGGGGCAAAAGCGCATTGTTCACACGGGTGACGCCGATGCGCTTTTCGCGATCCGTTTTAAAGAATTGAAAGTCAATTCTTTCTGCGTTTTACGCAAAAAAAACCCCCCAAGGAAAAATGGAGTCGCTTTTGGCATCCAAAAAGGGGACCCAAAAGCAGCAACATTTTTGGGTGCGTTTTGGAACCCGCTTTCGATCCCAAAAAACGCATCCGTAAAACGCAGGTTTTTAAATTTAAATAAAAATTTGAATATTATTTTTGGTTTTTATTTTTGTATCCTTTTTAAGGAAGGCTAATTTTTTTCTTTGCTGTCTTTTTGAAATGCCTTCATGCTACGGTAAAGGAGAGGAGGAAAACGTCAGCCAACCCCCAGAATACCCCCGGGGATGCAATGGACTGGGTCTCTGTTTTTGGAAAACGGTTGATTTAAAAAAAAAAAAGGGGGGGGGGGGGCGGGTTCTAAAAATCTGGTGTATGTACATTTTTGCACTAGTAAAAAAAGGTTTTTTTTTGGTCATTGATAGGTATTTTATTTTTAAATTGCAGTTTGATGGGTTTGATTTAAAAAAAAGCATAGAAAAAAGGATCCAAAAAGGATCCGTAAAAACGCATGCAAAACGCTCCAAAAGCACCAAAAAGGTCGCTGTTGGTTTTCTGGATCCGCTTTTTGGATGCAGTTTGCTTCCAGTTTTTTGCAGGTTAAAAACGGATCCGTAAAACCATCCCAAAAAAGGGTCCAAAACGTCGTGTGAACAAACCCCAAGTAGCTTTTTTTTTCTTGCAAAAATTTTTATTGCACGTAATAACTTTGCAAGAAAATTTTGGTATCGTTTCTTGTGTTTATTTTTCAATTTTAAAATTTTTTTAAAAAGTTTCACCTCAAGGGCCCTCAGTGAATAATACAAAAATGTGGAACAAATGAATCCACCCAAAATGAAAAATGCATCCCGGGGAAAAAAAAGGGGGCAGAGACATAAATTCAACATTTCAGGCCTACCCCTTTATACCCCAAAAGGGAAAAAAAAATATTTGCACCCATTTTTCCCTTCAGGGCTCTATTTACCCCCCTTACCCCGTTATTGTTTTTTCCCCTTTTTTCCATTTCCCCAAGCCCACAGACTTGTTTTTTTATATATCTAACTGCATAATCAAATCAAGTTTAACCCTTTTAAACCACCCAATTTTCCTTTCAGGTTTTTGTTGAAAGGAATTTTGGTAATTCACTAACAAATTAAAAAGGGTCTGGTTTATTTTCTAAATGTAATAATATACAAGTTTTTTATGACGGGATTCGGGGGAAAGGGTCTGGATACATTTATAGATGTACAATAATTAACAAGTTATAGTGAACAGGATTACTGGTGAAGGTCTGGATACATTTCTGTAAGGGTCGGGCGATGACAAATCGTATACTGAGCGCCGAACGCTGACATCGGGTGTGGATCCTCTGTGATCACCCAGAAAGGTGGTAGCTGAAGTGGACCACGCCAGGGAGCCAGAGTCTAGGGACCCCTGGTCTTCGCCAGAGCCGCCGCAAAGCGGGGGGGGGGGGGAAAAAATGGACTTTGCTGCGGGGACCCCCCAGGTCGCTACCTGACGTGGCTAACTGCGATGACAGCCGGGGTGCAGGACAGAACCACCGGCGGAGGTAAAACAGGAAGTAAGTGAAAACATATGCAGGGCAGGTTAGACGTACACAGGTAACACAGCAGGATAAAGCAGGTACTGAACAGGCGACACGGAAGGATCAGCCAGGAAAGGTGCCAAGACAGGACACAGGACAGGTGCAGGAGGACAGGACGTAAAGGAGACAGACAGAAGGTTCAGGGCATCAGATGACATTAGAAACTGAACCAGCATCTCCAGGGCTAAGTCCCAGGACACTAGGCTAGGAGCTCAAGATGGAAACAGCAAGAGACTGAACAGACTGCACTGAACTGCCCTGAGCAAGGGCAAGGACTTCCTCTTAAAGCCCAGAGGTCAGAGGTGAAGTGGAGTGTGCATTAGATCAGGAACCTAATAATAGGCAGGAAGCTGCGCGCGCACGCCCTAGTGGAGGCACAGTGCACCGGACGGACCCCAGGAAATGACAGGAAGGACAGGTAAGCATAGGAAGGCATGACACGCCGACGGCCCAAGGCAGGGAACCGCGGCGTGAACCGTGACAATTTCTAGATGTAATAAAATAACAAGTTCTAGTGACCGGGATTCTGGAGAAGGGTCTGGATACATTTCTAGATGTAATAATATAACAAGTTTAGTGGACCAGGATTCTGGAGAAGGGTCTGGATACATTTTAGTGTAATAATATAAAAGTTATAGTGACCGGGATTTCTGGAGAAGGGTCTAGGAGACAATTTCTAGAATGTAATAATATAACAAGTTTAAGTGACGGGATTATGGAGAAGGTCAGTTGGATACATTTTCTAGGATGGAATAATATAAAACACAGTTATAGTGACCAGGATTCTGGAGAAGGTCTGGATACATTCTTAGATGTAATAATATAACAAGTTATAGTGACCAGGATTTGGAGAAGGGTCTGGATACATTTCTAATGTAATGATAGAAAACAAGTTATAGTGACCATGGATACTAGAGAATGGTCTGGATACATTTCTAGATGTGTAATAATACAAGTTACATAGTGACAAGTTCTGGCGATGGGTCTGGATACAATTCTAGATTAATAATATAACATGTTATAGTGACCGGGATTCTGGAGAAGGGTCTGGTACTTTTCTAGGTGTTTAATAATATAACAAGTTATAGTGAACGGGATTCTGGAGAAGGGTTGGATACATTTCTAGGTGTAATAATATAACCCAAAAAAAAAAATAAAAAAAAAAAAAAAAAAAAAAAAAAAAAACACAAAAGAAAAAAAAAAATAAAAAAAAAAAAAAAAAAAAAAAAAAAAAAAAAAAAAAAAAATGTTATAGTGACCAGGAATTCTGGAGAACGGTCTGGATGCAATTCTAGATGTAATAATACAACAAGTTATAGTGACCAGGATTCTGGAGAAGGGTCGTTGATCCAGGGATTTATTCTGATTGTCAGATTGGAGTCAGGAGGAATTCCTTCCTCTGGATCAACACTTTAACACTTTCGCAAAATAGGCTGAGCTGGATGGACGCCTGTCTTTTTTCGGCCTTACAAACTATGTAACTATAAATGGCCATTGTACATCCTGTTTGTTGCATGAACAATGGACAGTGCCATCTATTTGAGAATCCCAGAGACGACATGCTTAAGGGACAATACCATTATCTCCTGGCAGAAAGTTAGGGCACCTGGATGGCTCACGCCCCACTTCAGGGACATGTGATTAAAAATTCAACCAGGCCTGGGGGGAGCCACAGTCAACTGGGACCTGTCCAGCAACACTGTTGACCTTTGGAACAAGAATAACACCGGCTGGAGGAACTGATCGTCACAACGCTTTCTATGGACTGTACAAGAACTGTGCTGATTGGTCAACAGAGTTCTTGGAGGTATTTCAGGGATGGGCAATGGATGGGCCATATGTGTGTGTGACTGGTATTTAAGATTGTGCACCATCTTTCCTGCTTTTCCCTCCTGTCCCTAAGTTAGCTGTTTCCTATTTGTGTGTGTGTATATTTTGCTTCTTAAAGATTCAGTGAATTAGAAGCAAACTGAGGATTTGTTACATCCAATAGAGGGCGCATGAGCTTCCCAGATCCTTTTCCACATAATACCTGGATACGAAGATGCCTTAGTAGAGGCAACAAAGGAAATCTCAAAATCTGCACACCTATTTGGTGCTCTCCCCAAAGAGATTTATTCTGACTTTCTGAGCCACTTATTGCTCCACTCCCAGCCAGCCCAGTATCGCTTGCTCTACATGATGAGGGATATACCCCTAAACGCGCTGTATTAGGTTGAGTGATACTGTTTTGGCTAATATCCCTTTTGCTTCTTAAAGATTCAGTGAATCAGAAGCAAATTGAGAATTTGTTACATCCAATAGAAGGCGAATGAGCTTCCCAGCTCCTTTTCCATAATGCCTTGTATATATATCCTTTGTAATAAACTCTTTAAAGATCCAGTTGCTCTTGATAAGTTATTAAGGCACCCCAAAACCCAACAGGTTCTACAGGCAGTAGTCCCAAAGATGAGGTAAGTATAGAGATAGGGACAGATGAGATGTGCACTAAAAAAATTTATGTTATATACATGTGCTTCCTATTGGGTGGGAGGGTGGCGGTCTTCCCTACCTGTCAGCCTGTCTTATTGGGATATACCCACATACTGAGTTTGGGGGATTACGTAATAGGGGAAGGTCTATCTACCAAATAGGGAGGTATACCCAGGCTTAGACTTGCATTTTACTTTATGGTCACAGTATGGGAGTAATAATAGTCTATTTGCTATTATTTTTTTTAATAATTATTGTAGAGCACCATTGATTCCAAGCTGCTGTACAAAGGGGATCAAATGCATAAAATAAGACCAGAACAAATACAATAGTAGCACTAAATAACCAACAATTTGATGCAGAGGGAGAGGGGACCCTGCCCACGAGGGCTTATTCTCTACAAGGGAGGAGGGAAGGAGAGAGTGATGAATGGAGATGTGTGTATGGGGGTGTAGGGGCAGCAGGATTATTGTAGGATGGAAGCTCCTGAAGAGATGGGCTTTCAGGTTGCATTTGAAGATTTGGATGGTGGTGGAGGATCTGATGTGTTATGGTAGTGAGTTCCAGAGAATGGGGGAAGCACATGAGAAGTCTTGGGGACGGTTGTGTGAGGAGCTGACAAGAGGCGAGCAGAGAAGAAGGTGCTGTAAGGAGCATATTTTCCTGTTAAAGGGAACCTGTGACATAGTTGATGCCATCCTTACTGATAACAGTACAAGCTAGTGACAGGGATGCTATTTCCAGCTCCGTGTCCCTTATTCTGTAAGATGCTGTAGTTTCAGAGCATTTAAAGAGGTTTTATCACAAAGGCATTTCATGCCTGGTTTATCTGACTTTGGCTTTCAGTGTGTTCAAAAGGAGGTGTACATAATTTATTTAAACTTCATATCATGTTTCCTAGCAGAGTGACATCTCCATGCTTTCCTCACAGTGTGCTCACTCCAGTAAAAAATAGGTCTCGTTTATTAAAGAGCTGTGAGTAGCTACAATGTAGCTGAGTGGTTAGCACTTCCGCCTTTCAGCATAGGGGTTCTAGGTTCCCTGCAGGAACCAACATGTGTTTTTTTTTTCTCGATGTACATACCTGATTGAAGTTTCTTTTTTCTTTTTATTTATTTGCACTGTTTGCTTAATTACTAAGACGTACAGAGGATGGGAGTAGAATGACAGCACCTGGGGTTGAATGCTCGCACAGCAGTGAGTGTGTGTGATTACTAGGAAGTACAGAGGACGGGAGTAGAATGACAACACCTAGGATTGAGCACTCGCTCAGCAGTGAGAATGTGTGATTACTATACAGAGAAGAGACTGACAGTAGCTGCTTGAGAGCGGAGGTGAGGTCTGATCATGTGCAGCTAGGACTCAGGAGCTCTCAGCCCTGGTCGTATCCCATGGAGACGAGCTGTACACTATGGATCACTAAGTGAGCAGCTAAAACAAAAATGGTGCAGAATGTTTAATAATGGATCGAATGGAGAAATGTTATTAATCATCGGTCAACTGGAAACAACTTTTGGTGCATAACCTTGATCGGACATTAATATACAGTAGAATGATGCAAGAATATGAATATACCAACGTATGTGTATTGGCCAACATCTGCAAACAACAGAGATTTTAGGGGTAAGGCCTTTAGTGTTGCAGCTTAGCTTATAGTCCGTGACATAGATATTAAATGTTGGAGTCATCCACACCAGCAATGCACAGTCTGATACCAACACCGCAAGCTAATTGCACGGTTGCTGTCTGTCTCCAGCTAGCTGTCCTTCATTATAACTGTTCCCAGTGTTAAATATAAGACATATTGCCAATACCTAATGAATAATAATCTGAACTCATAAAGGGCTCCACATGTATGAAATTCCTTGAGTGTTTTTGTTGTTTGTGTGTTTTGTTTTTGTTTTTTTGTGTTTTTTTTTTTTGTTTTTTTTTTTGGTGTTTTTTTGTTTTTTTTTTTTTTTTTTTAATAAGCTTGTGATATTTGTGTCTTTTACTTTTTTTTAGTTTTTTTTGTTTTGTTTTTTGTTTTTTTTTGTTGTTTTTATTTTTTTTGTTGTATTTTGTTGTTTTTGTTTTTTTGTTGTGTTTTTTTGTTGTTTTTTTTTTTTGTGTTTTTTTTTTTTTTGTTTTGTTTTGTTGTGTTTTTTTTTTTTTTTTTTTTGTTTTTGTGTTTTTTTTTTTTTTTTTTTGTTTTTTTTTTTTTTTTTTTGTGTTGTTTTTTTATTTTTTGTTTTTTTTTTTTTTTTTTTTTTTTTTTATTTTTTTTTTTTTTTTTTTTTTTTTTTTTTTTTTGTTTTTTTTTTTTTTGGTTTTTTTTGTTTCTTTTGTTTTTTTTTTTTTTTTCTTCTGTTTTTTGTATTGTTTTTTTGTTTTTTTTCTTTGTTTTTTTTTTTTCTTTTGTTTGTTTTCTTGTTTGTTTCTTTTTGTTTTTATTATTTATTTTTTTTGTTTTTTTTTTTTTTTATTTTTTTTTTTTTTTTGGTTCTAAAACTCACTTTTTTTGCCCATAGGTTACACTCTGCTGACATTCAGTTCACTGGTGCTACATACAAATGATTCTCGCGCGAGTAAGAAGTGTTTCTATAATGAATTCCGTGGAACTACATTACAACGCGTCTCTCATACTGTTACCAGTAATAAGAAAAAAAAAAAAAATTAGCGCTGGCATTGGGGCAAGAGGGGAAGACTTAGAAACTCGCAAAGAAAAAAACTTTGATACTTACTAGTTTATCCCCTCGCGCCGCGGCGCAAATTGTCCAGTTACTGGTCAAGATTCTAATTTGTATTTCTCATTGATTTCCATAGTTTGTCTGTCTTCCAACACAGATGAGAGGTTTGCACTGCACGGTAATTAATGGGAGGTGCATGCTTCTCATATGTGTCAGGGGACAAGGAAAGTCAGGGGATCACCGGTGAGCTCTGGAAAGTAATAGTTTTTTTAGGGTTTTTTGCCGACCTTTGACCCAATGCCATGTCATTTTTTTTTTTTTATAATGGACAACCCTTTAATGAAGAATGCAGTAACTCTGTTGACCAGCTGTGACTGCTACCTCTCCCCTCCATCTAACTAAACTTCTGGTCTTCAAAAAAGGCTCGGACTGGCCCACAGGGGAATATAGGAAACCCCCGGAGTGGAGCCCTGAGCATGGTAAAAGATAAAAAGAGGCAAAAAGCAAGAGCCAAAGCATAGGAGGCATGTATAGTTCATTTACTAGTAGGCTGTTGGTGGGCCATTAAAAATAATCTCCACCGGTGCCCCAGACAAAGCCCAACTGGTGGCCCCTAGAATCAATTCCACCTGTGGGCTCTATGCATCCCAGTCCGACACTGCTTCAAAATGTGTTGCCCCCTACACCAAAGAATAAAAAATGCAGTCCTTCTTACAGAAATTAAATCTTCCAAACCCATTAGGGACCAAATGCATTACAGGAGCCACAACTTTTGTTTTTTTCTGTCTACACATCCATATGAGAGCTTGTTCTTTTCGTACCATTTTGAGGTACATATAACTAATTGATAAACTTTAATGAACTCTTTCAGGGAGAACTGGAAAATTAATTCCGCAGTTTTTTTGCATTTAAAATTCACGCCATTTACCATATGGTAAACGTACTGTGATAACTTTATAGATCAGTACGATTATGGCAATACCTTAATTCTATAGTTTTTACAATTTATTTTGCACAAAAAAACACACTTTTTAAACAAAATTTTTGGTTTGTGTGTCTCCGTATTCCGAGACCTATAATATTTGTATTTTCTGGTGACAAATCTGTGTGGGGGCTCGTTTTCCGCAGGGTGACCTTTTGCGCGACATGTATGAAACTTGGCGCCAACACACCAGTTCAAAACTTTTAGAGGAGTGTAGAATGTACGGGTTTCTTATCTTTTTATCTTTCAATGGGCAGGCTCGAAGTTCTAAAAAAAAAATGGCGCAGTTAATTTCCTACATGTCACCTTTTTATTGGCACCATTTTGGTGTAAATAAGACTATTTAATGGCTTTCTATTACTTTTCTTTTGAGAAATTTAGCAAAATAAATGCAATTTTGACATCATTTTTTTAAGTTGTGCATCATGCAAGATAAATGATAAATAATGTGATCATTTTATAGTTTGGATCGTTACCGACAATATGTAGGTTTTGTATATTCTTTTTATTTTTTATAGATAGAGATCTTGTTAAAAAAAATGGGAATTTTTTTAATCTAATTTGGGACTTTTTTTAAAATTTCTTTCTTAAACTTTTTTTTAATTATTATTATTTAGTCCCACTAGGGAACTTAAACATGCAATCACTTGATTGTCAATATAAAACACCCAACTTATTGTACTTAGGGACAATAAAATGCACTACAGGTTGATGTAACACTACCAGGCATCCTACCGGACCCTATCTATGTTAGGGCCTAAAAAGCATACACAGAAGTCAGACTTGGGAGCCTTCATTAGATCCCCAGCACCATGTAAACGCATTGATTCCCTTGGAAGTGCCAATGGGCTGAGAAAAGAAATCCCCTCCTTCTCAAACCACTTAGATGCAACAGTCATTATTCACTGCAGCATCTAAGGGGTTAGATGGCTCAGATCAGAGGTTTGTCCACTCTTTGCCATTAGAACAGGGTCCTGGCTCTCATCAGATCAAATAAATTCTCTCAATTCTCCCACTATTGGCCTAGAAAAATTTTAATTTGTTCCCCTGAGGAAGCCACGGGAAACGAGCGTTGGGAATCCTAACATTTTTTCAATTGGGAACTGTTTTCTATGCTTTACTTTTGCTTTATTTTACTTACTCATGTTATCATATTTGATTTTTTTTTTTTCTTTAAATTGGGACCTTATTTTTGTTTGGGTTTGATATTGAATCATGTATATATTGTATTTATTTTTTTTTTATCATGAAAACTGTTATTAATTTTGTATTGAAAAGCCACAAGGGGGTTCAAACAACTGAAGAAATAGGCTAAAAAAGCCTAACGAACATTACTAATAATGTAACACTTAACAATTTTTCCCCCCACAAATATCCTTCAGTCAAAAAAATTTTATTTGTTTACAGTGGTGCACTGTTTTGAATCTCTGGAACTTTTTCCCCATTATACATTTTTTTTATATAAAAAAAGGTTTTTTTTGTGTTTTGGCACCCCTTTATTCATAGATGTATTGATATCATGTTGTAACTTATTTAAATGTGACCCATTTTTATGGTTAACCTTCCCTTCACTTCATGTTTATGATTTTTTATGTATATTTTTTAGTACTTTTTAAGTACTTTTTAAGATAAAATAATCAATAAAAATTACTTAATATTTTATACTTTTTTGATCTCCTGTGTGGTTATACAGTATATGGATTTATTGTTAATATTTGGTTAATCCAAGAATTTATTTATTTATTTATTTTGTGGTATACTCACTTAGGGAAGTCACCTGGCCCAGATGAGCTTTAATGATTATTACAAAATATAAAATATTCCTGTAATGGGGGCTGGTGTGGGCACCGCTGCCTCCCGCGGCCGCCCCCGTGCCCGCAGGGGGTCCGGCGCGGGTGCCGCGGCTGCCCGCGACCATCCCCCTGCTGCCCGGGTCCCGGCGCCGGTCCACTTACCCGTCCGTGCTCCAGTGCACGCTGATCCTGTCTGTCCCGGCCGCCGCGCGCGTACCCGCTGCCTAAGGCGTGCGCGCTACGGCTGGTCTGGATTTAAAGGGCCAGCGTCCCGGTAATTGGTCTATTGCCGGGCGCTGGTCCTATTTAAGGGTTACGCCCCCAGCACTCTCTGCCAGTTCGTTGGTGTGCTTTACCTAGTCTAGAGAGTGTTGGAAGTCCTGTCTGATTACCCGTGTACCAGTCCGTCCGCTACGTTTCCTGACCTTGCCTGTTTGCAGCCTGCCCTGACCGTCTGCACGTCTCTGACCACGAACCTCTGCCACCTGCCCTGACCCACTGCCTGTCCCCGACTACGCCTCTGGATTACGATTCTGTACCACGCAATACCCCGGCTGCCATCGCAAGCAAGTCACGTCAGGGTTAGCGACCTGGTAGCCTCACGCCGCAGCAAGTCCATCCCGCTTTGCGGCGGGCTCTGGTGAATACCGGGGGTTACTTAGACTTACGCTCCCTGGCGTGGCTTACGTCATCTTTGCTTGCGGTGGTCCAGCGAATTGTCACCATACCTGTGACAATTCCTTCATAACCCATCTACAATGCAAATGATATCTAAAGGCAATGAAGTCAGGAGATGCGAATAGTAACCCTCACCAAGTAAGGCCCAACCATTTTTGGGAACTGGACCTGGTCTTCTCGGAAAGCAATAAACCCAACAAAACCTTTGCACTTTGTTGTATGTTTGTGTAATACAACGTGACTGTACTGAAAGCGAAAGCAGCTTTCGGGACTTTCTGCTCTCTTATCTATGCAACTATAAAGATGATGGCAGAAAGCGAGAGGCAGAAGGAAAAGAACATCTGAAGAGTCAACAATGTTCCCAATATGTAAGGCATTCTTTGGGATAATTAAAGATGAAAAAAGAAAGACTCCTAAAGCTAAAGAAAGAAACGAGAATGATCCAGGTCTGCTGAGTAAGGAAGAGAGACATCAAGCCGAGGAAGCGAAGGAACAGACCCTACGAGTCCTACAAGATGCTCTAAAGAAAAAGGAAAGTCTCCTGGTGGACTATCCCAAGGAGTTTGGAGAACGGAAGATAGAAAATATTGGTTGTCGACTAATCACGACCGATACAGTAAAGGAGCTGATCCAGGAACTAAAGAAAGTGACATTTGCAAAAAACACAGATCCCGAAAAGGATATGACGACTCTTGCTTACGTGTACCCCCAGTCCGAAGATAGAACTATTTATCTATGTGCACCATTTTGGAATGATACGGAAATGAAATCTCGACAAGACACCATTATCCATGAGGTTTCCCATTTTCTGGGATATATGCATACGGTCGGGGAGAACTGGGACAGAATGAAGATGTCACCACAGTCTATGCTTTGCCCTCTGACATCTTACTCAGTAGCTTTAGCCCTTACATCCTGTATGAATCACCCTGAAACTTATACGAACGGCTCCTACTCCTGCTGTGGTGAGACCTCCAGGGACACCGTGTGCGAGAAATCCAAAATGAGTAACCATTTGAGGTAAGTGCTTTATAAACACTGTCTAGTAATTGACTGTTTTAGTCATAATCACCACAGTTAGGGCTTGTCCCCACTTGTCGATTTTTTAGACAGTTTGCAGTTTTACAAAATATCTGGAAACCGACAAGCAATGCTCCCGAATAGACTTCTGTGGAAAATCCGTGCAGCAGTCCCCACTGCTCTGATTTTCCGTTGGACGTTTTTTTTACACCGTCAGCGTTCTGAAAAAACTTAGAACATGTTCATCCTTCCGCCCGGTTTTCGGGCAGAACATGAACATGTGGGTGCAGAGGCGGAGTGCTTGAATCCAAAACCACAGAGAAAAGCTGTCCCCTTGCGTGCCAAAAACAGACCAAATACCGCTCAGATTCCCAACCGGTATTTGGTCTGTGCCGTGTAAACACAGCCTATTAGAAAGGAGCAATAGGTTCTAAAATTATCCGATTACATGTTTGAAAATGTGAGATCAGTCAATCATGGAAGTCACTTCTTCCGTCAGTTCCAACATGCTCCATAGATTTCACAGATGACTACAGGCAGCTCCCAGGTTACGAACGGGATAGGGACTGTAGGTTTGTTCTTAAGTAGAATTTGTATGTGAGTCGGAACAGTTAGATTTATTAAATATAACTCCAGCACAAAAGGTTTTTTTCTTAGTTTTGGATAGTGCAGGGAAGGGTTTTTACATTTGTTTTGCTGTCTGTGCCCCTGTCACGAAGATTTCACCTCATTTTTACCTCATGTGCTGCTGTGGCATGCTGGAACTTGTCATTCTACAGCTACTATCTGCTGTGGCATGCTGGAAATCGTCGTTCTACAGCTACTATCTGCTGTGGAACATGGAACTACAAGTGCCAGCATGCCCCATAAGTATCTGTTTGTAACTAGGGGACAGATTTAAGTCGGAACGGTATAAGTCAGGGACTGCCTGTATATCCACTTTATCCAGAAAGGTGGTAAAATTTTAAGTTTTAGAAGGATTTTATTATGGAGGTAGAAAAGAAAAAAAAAACGTGTTGTGGCAGCAGGGCCCTTTTTGACTGTGGTAGAGCGAACATCCACCAGGGGTGCAGAATATCTTAAGAGATGGGGGCAGGGTGCAATCTGGGTTCATATTGATGCCAACAGCCTGTTGACTTTATGGGCCACATCTATGAAAACTGCCTAGGTCTAAAACTCACTTTGTTGCCTATAGCAACCAATCAGAGTTCCCCTTTCATTTCAAGTCATGCTCTGGAAAAATGAGAGGGGTGCTCTGATTGGTTGCTATGGACACCAAAGTGAATTCTAGAACTAGACAGTTTTCATACATGTGGCCCTATGTGTCTAGGCGGTTGGCATCTGATTTTGCATTGCCATTTTGAAATGGCCGTGTAGAGTTTGCAGCTGCAGGAGGGTAGAGCTGGCTGTCAGCAGCAAACGGGCTCTCCAGCCATTTTATTTTGGTGAAGGTTTACACTTAGATTTTACCAGCGACTAAGTATAGGGATTAAAAACAGGGTTTATTAGAGATCAGCACCGCGGGGTTGTCCTTTTAGGGGCGGGGTCTCCGCTCTTGGTCAGGCTAAGTTGATAGTCTGTAAGGGACAGATAGAATACCTTGACACCTTCAGTACTTTATTGTTGGGTTGATGTCCCTTCTGTTTTTGGAGGAATTTGTATATTAAGGTTTTAAATTATGACTATATTAAAAGTTATGTTTTAAGAGGAAATATTTTCTTTTGATTTCTTGTCTCCAGGGAGAAGGCACGATCATGGTTGCTGTATATAGAGAGCTCAAAGAGCCCCTTTTCGGTCTTGATGGTCATGTGACCACCAAGGCTCAGTGATTGCACAAGCTCCTGGTTCTTATCAGACCTGGAACAGCTCTGCAGTGATTCCAGGTGGATGTATTTCCCCTGTAATTGGAGCTAATATGGAATTCCCCTTTACAAGGGAAATCAGCAAAAAAAAAAAAAAACTAAATGTAAAAATACCTTATGGGGGAAGGATGTAGAAGCAATATGCAAAATAAATAAATAAAATAAAGACACCAAATAATAAATTACATTAAAATAAAAAAAAAAAAACCCTTTAAACTCCAGGATTAAAAAGGCCTTTTTTATGACCTACTATATGTATCCGCTTTTGCCTCCCTGCGTTTCAACAGTCGTAATTTTTTTTAAAAAATTTCAGTTGTATGAGGATTTGTTTTATACAGGAGAAGTTGCACTTTGGGAGGACATAGGTTAAGTTTTCAAATAAATTACTGCAGATTTTTTTTTACTTTTTTTGCAACATAAATATAAGTGTTTTTCTGCATTTTTTTGTTTTTTTTTTTACACCATTTTAATTTCACACTAAATAACCTATTAGATTAGTTCTACAGGTTATTACGGTTGTGTAAATACTTACTATATGTATTTTTTTGTATAATATTTTTTGTGTAATATGTAATTTTTTTATTAAATATTTATTTTTATTTTATTATTTATTTTATTTATACAGGTTTTTTTTTTTTTTTTAAATCCCATGAAGGGATAACTATTTAACACTTTGTTTTTTACACTTAATGATGTCATTATACTCCTTTATACGCTTGTATTCTAATACATTATATTCTGTCCCATAGAAAAGGGGGCAGCACACATGTGCCCTGACTGCAGGCTTCCTAACAGACAGCCCTGGGGCTACTCGGGTTTTCCAGGGTCTGTACAGCTTTTCCACCGGCTCCTCGGGCACGGGAGGTCTCAGTGACCCGATGGAGCAGGTGAATGCCCGGACTGCGGCAAACACAGGGTTAAAGGTCGGGGTTTGGAGGCTCCCTCCGCTCCCCAGCTTTTACAGAGTCTCCTCTAGGAATGGAGCCGTAAACTAGACCTCTGCTCCTAGTGCAGCTGCAGATCTGGGAGCCGCAAAAACCCCTATTTGCAGGATGTCTTTTTGACGCCCTTTTCAGACAGATGACCCCGCACCCCCGCCCTCAAAAAGGCTTAACGGTTGTTAAGGAGTTAATTAAATTTAAATGTAAATAAACAAGAAAAAGCGACTGCCCAAACCGCAAATTTTAGCCTTACTTACAACCCTAAAACTTAAATCACCTATACAGTTGAAACCAGCAGTTTCCATCCCCTCTATAAAAAGCCCCATCTGCAGGATTTTCTCACTCTCTGACATAAATCAGAAGAAACCTTCCCCTTTAGGTCAATTAGGAACCAAAATTATTTCATTTTGCCAAATCGAATAAGAGGAGAGAAAAATTTTTTAAAGGATTTTTATAAAATTTCTGCAAAGTCATTTGCGACTTTTTTGATCACTTTTATTCCAATTTTTAGGGGGCGTGAAATGACCAAATAAACCCCGCGATTTTGGCATTTGAAGCATACGGGATAATATTTTAATAGATCGGACTTCTCTGGGGGGCGGGGATACCAAAAAATTATCACTTTTTTTTATTTTTTTATTTGTAAAAAAAGGCAAAAGAGGGGGGGTTTTGAACTTTTAAAAAGATTTTTTTTTACACATTTAAAGGGGTTGTCTCAAAATACTTGATTTATCTTACTTCATCCTGTTTTCTGGTTTTTCCCCTTTGAAACAGGGGGGTTTACTGGCTTCTACTAGGCTGCATAGAAGCCAGGTCTGTAGCTATACAACCATGCTGGCACTTTTCAGATAGAACAAACAGGTCTGACTTAAACAACCATCTGCACCTAACAGAGAGCTGAACAGGGCTGTGGTAGCAACCATGCTGGGGCCTATCAGGAAGATTGAACAGGTCTGTAGCTAAGTGACCTGGGGCGATGCAGCCCACACAAGAGGGAACTAAGAATAGGGTTTTACACGTTAATAGACACATATTTCAAAGTGACTTGTTTTTGCAAGATCTTTAAGGCTATGTTCCCAAAGGCAAAAAAGGGCCGTATTTCGGTCCGAATTACGTGCCGAGTACGCAAATTATGGGCTGAAAAAGGCCCCCCCCCTTCATTACGGGAATCCACAGTTCTCATAGAGAACATGGATACGTCTCCCCTCCCTGCTGCGGAATACGCCGAGGGGGAGATAATTCACATGTCACTTTCTAGCGGCTTATACGCGCCGCTAGCAGTGTTTCCTCAATGGGCCGCGAGGTGCCGGCCCCCCGCTCCCGCCCACACGGCGTAACTGCGGGGCATAATTACGTCCCGCAGTTAAGCCGTGTGAACATAGAGTAACATAAAAAGCAGCGATCCTTGTAGTGAGACAACCCCTTTAAAAAATTTTATTTAGTTATTTATTTTTTTACTTTAACTTTGAGTCCCCTAGGGTGCTTCACCACTAGGGGCCACGATCGCTTAACGCTGGGGCCAGAAAGTTGTAAAACGAGAAACATGGCGGTGATGGACGCCTTCACCAGGCTGGTCTGTGTTCATACACTACACCAGCTGTCATGTTAACTGGTCGGGACCAAGCGGTGTCGCCACGGAGGTCCCGACCGGCGTGAGGAACGATGTGCAGCACAGTTTCTCATCCGTTTAAACGCCTCACATGTGCTGATAAAGGCTTGTGTCTGCAGAAGCCTTCTATGTAGCGAGATCGTGGCGTGATCCCGCCATATAGTCCCTTACCACCATTAGGCGTACCAGTATATCCAGATGTAGCAAGGGGGTAAAGTCAGCTGCAATTAAGGTTGTCTTCTGCTCTTCTGGTAAATCTTTCGGGTCTTATTAGTTACAAATGACTGTGTCAGAACCATAACCAACCTCAGTACCACTAGTACTCTGGTGGGCCAGTCCCATATCTCCCCAATGTCCATCTTTTGGAGGGACAGTCCCTATTTTTTACACACATCCCCCTGTTTCTCCTTACACCTTAAGGGTATGTTCACATGGTGTGTTCTGTCCGTGTGTACATACATTATTAGATGTGTGTTTGGATCCATCTTTCAGTGCAGTGTGATTTCCATTGCTTTCAATGTGAAACATGCATCCGCGTTCAGACGAGTGATCGCTGATGCATGTGTACACACGTCTTTCTGATGCGTTTTTTGGATCCATTCAAAGAATTGATCCGAAAGACGCAGCAGACGCCCTATTTAAAACTATAGGGTGCAATCCTGCTGCAGCCAAAACGCATCCAAACGCACCTGTGTGTTGGATGCGTTTTGGATCCGATTGATGCTGCATTTTTTAATGTGATTTTCGCATCCAAAACGCTGTGTGAGCATACTCTAAATGTCCCTCTTTTTGAGCATAAATGAACCTGCATTAATAAACTTACTCTATTGCTCTACCTCCCCCCCCAAAAAAAATTTGTTGCAATTTGAACCATGAAATTGTCTATAATTGAATGATTTTATGCTAATTGGTAAATGAAAGAGACTAAAATCATATAGAATAGATCTGGTTCAGACCTAGGGCCTTATGTATGAAAACTGTCAAGTTCTAAGATTTTCTTTTTTGCCCGTAGCAACCAATCAGAGCCCATAGCAACCAATCAATTCAAAAATCTTAAGATACATCACACCTTATCCTCGACGCGTTTCCCCCCCTCCATACTGCGGGGTTCATCAAGGATCTCCTAGGGGATTTTACACTGACTCAAGATAGTAGTCTCCTCGATGCATATGGGAGGAGACTACTATCTTGAGTCAGTGTAATACCCCCTAGGAGATCCCCCCCGATAAACCCCCAGAATATGGAGGGGGGAAACGCGTCAAGGATAAGGTTTGATGTATCTTAAGATGATGTTGGATAAATGTGTTTTATGTTCCCTACACGGACGATATATATAGATATTGACCCTATAATTGTAAAAGAAAAATTGCAGTGTTCATATTAGTAGACTGTAAGCATTTGAGTACTCTGTATGGGACTCTACAGGAATAGTGATACTGTGTTTGATTTTTGAATTGATGTATCTTTAAACACAGTACAGAAAAAGTATATTTGTTAACGTTTCTGGTGGTCGATAGGGACATAAAGTGAATTAATAGGGTGAGCCCACAGAGACTAGGCCGTCCTTATCGGGACGATTACTTGGTCTAATTGAGGATAAGTGTAGGGATAACAGATAGGGATAGAGTGTATATGTATATATAGAGAATATAGTGACTAAGATAGATTTGAGATACGTAATCGTGTCTTTTATGGTATAAAATTAAAAGTTTATTTTAGAGATTGGATTTGCTTAGGATTTTTTCAGTGACTGGTTTGTTGTTCCAAATCCATATAGATAAAAATTATTTTCTGAGGGAAAATTTTTTTCTGTGATTTATCCTAGGATATTGTATTTACTGATGACCTATGTAAGTGAAAGAGTTAGGGGTCTAAGACTTTCTTTTTTGCCCATAGCAACCAATAAGAGCCTATAGCAACCAATCAGAGTTCATAGTAACCAGTCAGAGTCCATAGCAACCAATCAGAACCCATAGCAACCAATCAGAGCCCATAGGAACCAATCAGACGGCCCCTTTCACTTTTCCAGAGCACTATATGAAATGAAAGCCGAGCTCTGATTGGTTGCTATGAGCTCTGATTGGTTACTATGGCTTCTGATTGGTTGCTATGGGCTCTGATTAGTTGCTATGGGCAACAAAGAAAGTCTTAGACCTAGACAGTTTTCATACATGTTGCCCTTAATGTTTGCATTACTGTATGATTAATGGCTTCCATAAACGTAATTCTGTACATTGAACACAGTGTAAATTTCAGTGCCAGAGCTGTAACTAGGCTTTTCTACACCTGGGGCAGAGTTTGTTTCCCTAGTTCCCTAGACCTGTCTCAATGGTTTGCTGAAACCAGTGACACAGCTATTGAGGTGCACCGACACGGCACTCTTGCCAACTCTCCCGAACTGCTGGAAAAGTTGGCAAATCTCCTGATTACCATGTATATTGCTTGGATGGTGCCGGTTCAGAGGCTTTGCCTGCACCATTTGCAGTGGAAGCTGACTATAATATACTGCAGCAGCTAACTCTGATCCTGACCATTTAACCCTTAGATGTCATGGCCACAGCTTCTCACAGAGGAAGGGAATGCTTCTGATACACATGGGCACCACTGCAACGTGTTTCCATAATGATCCAATCTATAAATGTTTATATTATTTAATCCGTACAGTGAACAACACCAAAAATAAAAAATAAAAACCAAGCGAGAATTGCCATTGTTCATCCAGCCTCATAAAAAATGGTATGAAAAATGATATAAAAAAACCCTCATGTACCCCAACATGCAGAGGCATAACTTGAAGCTCTTGGGCCCTGGTGCGAAAAGTGAAATGGGGCCCCCCAGTTACCATGCACCATTTACAAGGCTGGTATCTTCTTATGTGGCAGGAGGGCAATTGGGCCCCCTCAGGCTGCTCGGCCCGGTAGCGACTGCTACCATTGCACCCCCTGTAGCTACGCCCCTGCCAATATAATACCAATGAGAACGTAAACTTATCCGGCAAATAAAAAGCCCTCACACAGCTCCATAACCAGAACGTAAACTTATCCCGCAAATAAAAAGCCCTTACACAGCTCCATAACCAGAACGTAAACTTATCCGGCAAATAAAAAGCCCTTACACAGCTCCATAACCAGGAAGGTAAAAAAATGACTATTGTGCATTAAAACATGTTTTTTAAGATGCAATCATAATTTATGGGTGCAAGGAGACCAATGTAAAAGAGGTGTGGCCTGAAAAAGTGGAGGTGTGGTCTATGAAAAGAGGTGGCAAACTTAGTGACAGTCCCAATTGTGGCTGTGCCACTGGCTGACACCCCCTGGTACCCAGCACCTAGGTAACATGCCTTGTGACTATGGTCTGGGCTGGAAATGTGTATTTCTGTGGGTGACTCTGTGACAAAATAAAATCTCCATAGCTCATAAACATGGCTGTTATACATGGCTGTAATCTAGCATCTTCCTATATTTAGATACTAGAGGAAAAAGTTAGTAGAATATCTGGGTAACCCATGAAGAAAAACCAGGCCCCCAATGATAGCACAGAAAAAAAACATTTGAGTGAAATTATTTAAAATGTATGTTTTTGTTTTTTTTATTTTACAAGGTCAAAGTCTACTGGAGATAAAAGCTGCTGCTGCACAGAAATACTACAGAAGATAGAGACGTCTCTGGAGAAGAAACGGGTAGATCTGCTGAACATATGCCTAAATCTGCTGAAGATACGGCTAGATCTGCTAAATATACGGCTAGAGCTGCTAAAGATACAACTAGAGCTGCTAAAGATACAACTAGAGCTGCTAAAGATACAGCTAGATCTTCTAAAGATACGGCTAGATCTGTTGTAGATAGAGATAGATCTGCTGAAGATACGGCTAGATCTGATAAATATACTGCTAGAGCTGCTAAAGATACAACTAGAGCTGCTAAAGATACAGCTAGAGCTGCTAAAGATACAGCTAGATCTTCTGAAGATACGGCTAGATCTTCTGAAGATACGGCTAGATCTGTTGTAGATAGAGATATATCTGCTGAAGATACGGCTAGATCTGTTGTAGATATAGATCTTCTGAAGATATGGGTAGATCTGTTGTAGATAGAGATAGATCTGCTGAAGATACGTCTAGATCTTCTGAAGATACAGCTAGATCTGTTGTAGATAGAGATAGATCTTCTGAAGATACGGCTAGATCTGTTGTAGATAGAGATAGATCTGCTGAAGATACATCTAGATCTTCTGAAGATATGGCTAGATCTGCTAAATATACGGCTAGAGCTGCTAAAGATACAACTAGAGCTGCTTAACATACAACTAGAGCTGCTAAAGATACAGCTAGATCTTCTGAAGATACGGCTAGATCTTCTGACGATACGGCTAGATCTGTTGTAGATAGAGATAGATCTTCTGAAGATACGGCTAGATCTGTTGTAGATAGAGATAGATCTTCTGAAGATACGTCTAGATCTTCTGAAGATACAGCTAGATCTGTTGTAGATAGAGATAGATCTTCTGAAGATATGGCTAGATCTGTTGTAGATAGAGATAGATCTGCTGAAGATACGGCTAGATCTGTTGTAGATAGAGCTAGATCTTCTGAAGATACGGCTAGATCTGTTGTAGATAGAGCTAGATCTGCTGAAGATACGGCTAGATCTGTTGTAGATAGAGCTAGATCTTCTGAAGATACGGCTAGATCTGTTGTAGATAGAGCTAGATCTGCTGAAGATACGGCTAGATCTGTTGTAGATAGAGATAGATCTTCTGAAGATACGGCTAGATCTGTTGTAGATAGAGATAGATCTTCTGAAGATATGGTTAGATCTGTTGTAGATATAGATAGATCTGCTGAAGATACGGCTAGATCTTCTGAAGATATGGTTAGATCTGTTTTAGATATAGATAGATCTGCTGAAGATACGGCTAGATCTTCTGAAGATATGGTTAGATCTGTTGTAGATATAGATAGATCTTCTGAAGATACGGCTAGATCTTCTGAAGATATGGTTAGATCTGTTGAAGATATAGATATGCTAAAGATACCGATGAGACTGATGAAAATACAGGCAACACTGGTGGAGAAACAGCCAGCCAGAAGGACCTGCGGCCGATGCTGACAAGTTCCCGTGGCCACCGGTTGAAGGATCGGTGGCAGCTACTGACAGGCTCCTGTAGCAGCCGCCAACAGGATCTGGCATAACCTCTTGTCAGCGGAGGTCCCATTATCTGCAAAACAAGCAACTGCACATGTAGGGCGATATGTTTTGTCACAAGAAGGGACCAGTTTTCTATGTTGTTTACCTACCTGCTGATTGACCTGTGACTTTAAATGTCTGGGGGATTCAGCTCCAAAAAGACATTCCGGAACGTGAGTGCAAAATTTGCACGGTGATTGTGCAGCTGCTGAGGTAAAGAGCCGGCTGTCAGCAGCAGTCATGTTCTCCAGTCAGAAGGCAGGGATGGATTTTTACGGTCCCTGCCTTCCTGGTCATTGTATATACGGCGCTCAATGAGTGCATACCTCCCGAGTCTACCTCTTTTGGAGGGACAGTCCCTATTTTTGATTCATGTCCCTCTTTGCGCTTTGGATGTACCTCTTTATTACATTGGAAATAGATTTGCATTAATAAACATGCTATATTGCTCCAAAAAATATCTGTCTGGCTCCTCATTGTATATTAGATCACAACTTAAAGGTGTTATCTTATCAGGGATTTTAAAGATTTTACAGAACACTGTAAACAGCTTTTATATTGAAAAGTAAAGATATTTCGCTACCTTCACATGTTTCTTTTTTTTTTCTTTTGCCTCCTTATTCATCTATCATAAGATCCATTTTATGCAGTGAATTGTCCTGCTTGTGGGAGTGTCAGTAGTTCTCCAGCATCTCTTTCCTACAAGTCCCAGACTGCAATGCAATCTAGTATTTCCCTTCACAGTTATCACTGCTAGGGTCTATGTGCTGATATACAGTAATTGTGTAATCCCCCAGCTCTGTACTCACTGTCATGATGATGATATCTAGGACTCATGAGTAAATGTGTAAACTGAACAGAGCTGCAGTCATCATTTTCATATGAGCAGTACACAACCCCCCAGCTTTGAACTGCTGTCTTCTGCTCCTATTACTGAGTGCTACCAGCAGGACTTAGTGATAAACAAACAGTTCCCCCTCCTCTGTAATTACTCTAATGTGATTACTTCTATTTACTTGTAAACTACAGACTGGCAAGAGTGAATGATGACCGATCATTGTCTGCTCAGGTCACACCTATTACAGGGGAGTGTTCCTGAGCTGAGCCTCGCTTCAAAGCTCACCCAGTGAGTATTATGTAATGTTCATTGAGGCAATGTCACATGGTTTGCAGGAGGTAAGGGGCAAGGGGAGGACAGGGCTCTTTGCCTGCTTTTGCAAAGCAGGACAGGGTAGTTGCAGATGCTGCTGGGACTTACCGGCTATTAGTCAGAGGTGGTGCATTTCCACTGTTACCGGGGCTAATATATAAGCATCAAGAAAAATCAGCAAAAAAAAAAAAGTTATATAACTAATGTCCCAAATATCTTTTTCTCAGGGGGACAATATGTAAAGTTAAAAAGATAAATACATAAACAAAAATAAATGAATAAAACAACTAAAAGTGCAACTTTTAGACCTGCCCCCGACAACACTAAAACTATGGGCGACATGCATGTACAGGGCAACGCAAGTTAACTGGTGTCTTTTCAGCCCAAAAAAATGGCGCAGCCCTATTCTCTAGATGTATGAGCAGGCGCACTCCAAAACTAAGCGCATTATATAGCGCACATGACACTTTGTAATGCGCCTAAGATGCGGAGGCTTTGTGTGGGCGTAGTCACACTACAACCGTATGATTCTACACATAAATGACAGTTCACATTACAGCTGCCCATATAAGTCTATGGAGAGGGAACTAGGAAGATGTTAAAGAGGTTTTCTCACTACAAAGATTAGCTTTGAACACGTAGGGACGGGTTATTGAAGATTTTAAAAAGAAAATACATTAGTCTTTTGATTTTACCTTGGTCATGAGATAAGAGACATTTTATGTGATTTCCGTGCACACAGGTTTCTCTGGTTATGACCATTTCTTTGTTTCTTGATTAGACAGTGAGAAAGGGGTGACATCACCATGGATGGAGCTCACTCTAGGAGCAGACTTATTATCACTAACAAGATTAGCTCGATGTATGAGCAGGCGCATTCCAAAATTAGGTGCATTATAAAGGGCCCGCGTCACTTTTGCAAAGCTTCTGAGATCAGGGGGAATTCTGGAGGTGTGTCATACTACAACCATAGTATTCCACATATTTATGACTTTAGTACGGCAAAACCAGGCGCATTACTGCTGGAACAGGTAGAGCACTTTAAAAGTGGTTTACCTGAGCCAGAATTGTCACTTTGTAGCCAGAAAGCGCTAAATCTATGACCCGCAGCAGAACAGGTTCATAGATTCAGGCGCATTCTACACTAATGTGCGCAATAAAATTGGTGCCTGGGAGTCAAAATATATACATGTCAACCTTATGATCCTGGGGGTTTGCATGTTGTTTCTACTCTGTCTATCCATCCAGCTAGGTGACAGTTAAAGGGGTTGTCTCGCTACAAAGAATAGCTTTCAAATTGTAGGGAACACAAAATAAAGACATTTTCCAAATATATTGCTTTGTTCATCTGTTTTCCTTAAGGAGATACAAGTGAATTTATGACCTCCCTGGCTATTTCAGTTCCCTCAGTAACCGACCTGTGTACAGCTTTCCCCCCTGCTGTTTGTTCTATGAGATAGCAGTGAGTGATGTCATCACACAGGTCTTGGCAGCCTCTGTGCTGCTGGGCAGTAAAAAGCTTGATTTATCTAAAATAAACAGCACTGTAACTAGGGCTTTTGTTTGAGGGATCAGATAAAGCCTTCTGCTAGTAGTTTCAGAAGCTTCTGAGCTAATCTGATCTAATTAGCAACTGAAAACACAGCATTGAATACAAGCACAGAGCTGTATGCAAATTAGTCAATCTGAACCAGGAAGTGACAGAGTATTTCATTCATGCAGCCTATGAAACTCTGTAGGGAGACAACTCCTTTAACTCCCTGGCTATGAATACACTCCTGATCCATCCCGTGTAGCTATAAAACCAACCTGGGACTGAACCACAGGGGAAACCCGCCACCCCCAGTGAGCATGGCAGACCTGGAGAAAGAGGCAAAAAGCAAATTATAAAAGGCAGGTACAGAAGCTGTAGAGTGGGCCCCAAGAATTAACTGCACTGGTGGGCCCCAAGAATCAACTGCACTGGTGGGCCCCAAGAATCAACTGCACTGGTGGGCCCCAAGAATCAACTCCACGTCTGGGCCCCAGAACCAAATCCACTGGTGGGCCCCAAGAATCACTTCCACTGGTGGGCCCCAGAACCAAATCCACTGGTGGGCCCCATGAATCACCTCCAGTGGTGAGTCCCAAGAAACAATTCTACTGGTTGGCCCAAGAATCATCTTCACTGGTGGGCTCCAAGAATCAACTCTACTGGTGGTCCCAAGAAACAATTCTTCTGGTTGGCCCAAGAATCATCTTCACTGGTGGGCTCCAAGAATCATCTTCACTGGTGGCCCCAAGAATCAACACCAGGGGTGGCCCCAAGAATAAACTCCAAAGGTGGTCCCCAGAAAAATATACACTGGTGGGCCCAGAGACAGCCATCACATCGGTATTCAGGTTAAATAGCTGTGTTAGCACTTCACGATATATAAGTGGGTTTTGGGTTGCAGTTTAGGCACTCTGGGAGACATCTATGAACGGCGCTGTGCCAGATATCTGGCGTCTTTATATTTTCAAATCGCCCGCACGCCACTCCAGGGCGTATTACAGAGTGCCTCGGCGGGGCGCACTAGAACCAAAGCGAAGCTACATATTTATAGCTTCGCTACGGCATTTCTGGACGCATTGCTGCTGGAACAGGTAGAACACTTTCAAAGTGGTTTACCTGAGTCAGAACTGTCGCCCGAGCGTTATTATGCGCCTGATTTATGACCCACTGAAGAGCAGGTTCATAAATCAGGCGCATTCTATGCCTCTATCATACCAAATTTCATGCATGTCGCCCTCAGTCTCTAAAAAGTTGGCTATCACTGGCCTAGGGCCACCAGGCTTTATTGTCGTCAAGTCACTGCATTATTTGCTGCTTTTATTGAAGTGAATGAGCATGGGACAGCGGCTTTGTACTAATGATGAGAAGTTTGTGGGAGTAATAAGAGTTCACCCCAATCAAACTCACTGGTGGGCTTTGGAGATCAACGTCACTGGTGGGCACCAGGAATCAACTCCACTGGTGGGCATTAGGAACCCCAGACCAACACTGAGTGCCAAAGTGACTGCAGGCTATGCAACATGTTCCTGCTGTAGTTTGGAGGCTTTAAAACTTCTGACAGCACTAGAGGATGGAGAGAGTCGCTCAAAGGTACATATTTTTATAGCCATGTGGTTGTCCAAAGCTCATAGCATTGAACACTTCCCTCGGTTCAACCTTTCAGTGACAATTCCTGTCCAAGTCCAATACTGAGGGTTTGTCTCTATCAGGACCTGGGCCGTTTCTCCGTGCGGGTGGATTTTAAAATGGCTGTTCATAGTTAGCAGCTGCACAAAAACTGTACATTACTGTCTCTGCCTTACTGGTTGTATATACAGCGCTTTATATACAGATCCGTGATGCAGTTGGCATGATGCAAGGTTTCATCATGCCCTTGGATGTTGGGTCTCCTAAAACCGAAGCCTACCCAGAAAAGCTGGGAATGGTTTCCCAGCATAAGCAGCGTGATTCCGCTCAGGCCGGCACTACCTCTTGGAGTTAGCTGCTTGGCTGAGGAACGGGGAGAGGTGAGTATCTGCTTTTAATTTTTTTTTTTTTAAAATATACACCTGCCTATCTACCTTCAAGGGGGCTATATCTTCCCACAGGGTGGCTATATCTACCTACAGTGGGACATATTTACCTACAGAGGGGCTATATATTTCCCCACAGGGGGCTAGATCTACCTTCAGGGGGTTATAACTACCTACAGAAGAGGGGCTGTATTTAAGTACAGGGGGCCAAATCTAACTATCTATGGATGGCATATACCTAGCACGGGGGTATTTCCCAAAGGGGGCCCTATTATCTAATTACAGGGGGTTATTTCAGGAATCTCCTAAAATATTGGAACTTTTTTACTGTGTTTCCCCTTAAGTTTGCCCTCGTCAAGATGGGGTCGTGTCCCTGGGTGCCATCTTTTTTTCCTTTTTTCTGTTTGTCCATATAAAAAATCCTCAAGCTTTACTCTTTGCTTGGAGTATTGTTTTAAGCTCCGCTGTGCGTCCTCTAGCCTGGAACTTGCTTCCCTTAGTTCCCCCCTTTTTGCGGTTTCCCCCTGAAACTTCTATCCCTACGGTCTTTCAATTGGTCCTCCTGACTTGCCTAGGATCCAGTCTAATCTTTGCTGCCCCCTGTTCCGTCTGCTTTGGGCCTTCGCTGTGTTCAAGCCAGTCCTAGCCATTGGATTCCGCGATCCACTAGTACTGACGGGATACTCAAGCCAAAAAAGGGAGTCCGCTGGGGCTGAAGTGGGAAGCTCGCATCAAACAGTTCAGACTGCTAGGGCTAACATGCGCACCGAAGCAAGCTTTGAAAGTCAAATGGACGTTATAAAGGGCCAGACTGCCTTTTAATATCCAAAATGTTGGACAAGGATTCAGGAACTAAGTGAAACATGGCATTATCCACCGGATGGTCCACCTGGAGATAAAGCCTCGGACCACCCATTTCGGTGCCTGTCAGAGCCCAAAAAATTTGCCCCCCTTTCAGTTTTGGGGGAGACCGAAAAATTCCGGGTTTCCTAAATCAATGTAGGTATATTCGACGAAAACCCCTGCGCAATTTCCTACCGCAGATCGAATTCCTTGTATCTTTATGGCTGAAAAACACAAAGCCATTGCCTGGGTCCCTTTAATTAAAACTCAAGACGCCCGGCTGAATCACCGGGAAGATTAACGACGCCATGGTCAGATTTTGACACCCAACCGGGCTACTGCTAAAGCTGCAATACTTCCTTTGCGCCAAGGCAAACGCTCAGTTGCTGATAGCCAGGAGTTCAAGGGGGGGCAGTCACACCAACGGAATGACGCAGCAAAAATTTTGTTTTTTTTTTAGGAAAGATAATGCAAAAAGAAGTAACGGAGGGCACTCACCAACTTCTCACATTTTTTTCTTTATTTCAAGCAAAACAAGCCAGAGGGGGGGACGGGTAACTAACACCAACACCAACGATCTTTCGCGCCACCTTTTTAGGAAGGACTATGCAGTGCAGAAGGATAAATTTTGCCCGTGCGACCCCTTTAGGTTGGATCCCTTCATTAATCATGCACCCAAATCGATACCCGACTGTCAAACGACGCGGAGAGGTGGGCTACTCTAAATTTTGATACCAAGCATCCTCCCCGGCCCCTGTCACTTTCCCAAGGCACCTAAAGGGGAAAGACCCCACAGAGACAGGTTTTTCCTAAAGCCCTTTCCATTTTAAAGCGTGGGGGCACGGAAAGAAGGAGCATCGCCCCGGGGGAAAGCCTACTTCTTTTGGGGAAAATCTGCCCACTTTCTTATCAACTGCCCAGCCGTCCACGGAGTTTGGTGGCAGCCATCAGGATCCTAAACTCCTCAATGAAGAATCCTTGCTTCAGAGCCCGGTTATCTAAAGAGCATTGTCCATTCCATCTCACGTGGCACCCAATTAAGAAGGAACAAAGACTCTCATTGCTTCCTTCCATCAAGTTCCGGGTTAACTCTCAAGGGGTACTACCTCACTTGGTAGCTGGGGGGGCGAGGGGCAATTTCATGGACCTTCCTTTGCTCAGAAGCAGGGGTTTTAAGATCCAAAGAAACTCTCCCCTGGGTAAGGGAAAAACTGTGATGGTCTCCACTGAACTCAGGGCCAGTGGCCCAAGGACAGAACCATCGAGATCATTATGAACCCCATCATCGTAAGTCCTGTTTTTCCTATGACTCTTTTCTCCACATTTCCCGTTCCTGGGCCACCGTGGCTGAAACACAAACCCGTTATCAACTGGGAAACCAAGGAGATAACTTCCCAAAAGGGGGGATTCCTTTTCCTCAGCTCACTCTGAAAAAGGCCCAAAGATCCAGCTCAAGACAACGAAAATTAGAGCTACCCTCGAATACAGGGAATTTGCAGACGTCTGCAGCAAACAAAATGCAGACCGCTCCCCCCACTCGCCCCCAATGTTTTGCCCCCTAGACTTGCTCCCAGTGCCCCATACCTTTGGGAAACATCTCCCCCTTTGGGCGGCCCTAAATTAAAAACCCTCAAGGGATTACATAGAAGAAAATCGGCAAGGGGTTTCATCCCCCCACTTCCTCCCAGCGGGGGCCCCATATTCTTTGTTAAAAAGAAGGACGGTTTTTTAAGCCCTTTATTGATTACAGAAAAACTTAACAAAATTTCCCATAAAAAAACCGTTATCCTCTACCATTGACCCCTGATTTCTGGAGAGAGTACGCATGCGAAGTTTTTTCCAATTAAAACTTCGAGGCGCCTAAACTTGGTCCGTACAGATCGGGATAAAGGGAAGACGGCTTTTGGTACGTTACGGACATTTTGAATATTGTGTTAGCTTTTGGCCCCTTTGTAACCCCCTGCCCCCTTTCAAACCCGTCAATGACATCTCAGAGCCCTCTTGGACCAGTTCATTGTCATTATCGGGGAGATATCCTATTTTTTCCCCCAAACTCAAGGGATGAACACCGAGAATGTCAAGCTTTTTTTGGGGGCTAAGAAGAACCAAAATCTACATTAAAAATTGAAAAATGTGAATTTTACAGACCAAAATCCCAATTCCCTTGGTTATAAATTTCACCTCATGGTTACAGATGGACTCTGTAAGACAAAGCAATAAAAGACTGGCCTACCCCCGAAACATAAAGATGTCCAACGTTTCATAGGTTTTTCCAAATTTTTATGACCTTTATCAAGAAATTTTTCGAAAAAATTTTCCCTCCACACAGTGACAAGAAGAAAAAGCTTTTTTTTGGCTCCTCAAGCAAAGAATCCCTTTTCTTTCTAAATGCAAGTTCACTACAGCCCCTGTATTAGTTTATCCTGACCCAAACCCCTTCATTTTGGGGAAAGGGATGCTTTAGACGTGCTTAGGGGCTATTCTGTCTCAGAGAAAAGGAACAAGAGTTTATTACATCCTTTGCATTTTTCTCCCGCGTTTATCATCTGCGAGAAGAATTATGATTGGGGAATAAAAAACGTTAGCTATTTTGCGCCTTTAAGGAATGGGGCTCATTTTAAAGGAACCCCACAGCAAATAATTTTGGGTTACGATCACCGTAATCTGGAAAATTTGTTTTGTCGGCCAAGTGTTTTCCTCGCCAAACTCGTTGGGTATCTTTCTTAATCAATTCAACTTTTTAATCGTACGGGCCCCGGTCCCCCTAATGGAAGGGGGATCTCATGAAGAATGTTCTCCAAGGGGTTTAACTCCTCTATTCCCCCTAAGACCATTGTTCCTGATTCTAATGTGGTGGGGGGTAAACCTAAAAAGATTTTTTTAAAGGATAAGAGAGGCCTAGACACCGACTCCCTACTGTCCCAACCTCCTATGAGTACAATTGGTACTTAAGAACAAGATGTGGACCCTAAGCAAGCTCTTATACCCAAACAGTGAGATGAAGATTCTGAGGCAGCCCATGATTCCAAGATTGCCGGTCACAAAGGATGCAGAAGACGCAAGAATTTTTTTCCCCATTCTTCTGGTGGCCCCTTTTTTACAGGGTGTGAAAAAGTATGTAGCATCTTGTACATCTGTTAGATGCAAGACTCCCCGTTCTTCACCCCCGGGCCCACACAGCCTTTCCGGTCCCCTTTCCCCCCCTGGGGTTTGATTTCCCTGGACTTCGCGTGGGTCTACCACTCTAAGGGGAAGAAACTTTTTCGTGGGAGTTGAGCTCACCAAAGGGTGCACATTTCATCCCATGTATGGTCTACCCTCTGCAAAAAACTGCGGATCTATACTCAGAATGGTTTCGCCTTCATGGGGTCCCCGATGGGTTTCCCCGGATCGTGGGGTGCAATTTACATCAAAATTTTTTGGGGGAGTTTTTGCTCAACTGGGCTCGATATAACATCAACCCCCCTTTCCCCCCCCAATCTAATGGGGCAGATGAACGCACAAAACAGACCCTGGAACGACCTGCGATCTATATTTGCCCCACAAATGACTGGGTTGATCTCTTCCGTGGGTGAATTTCGTACAACAATTTCCCAAATGCCTCCACCAAACAGTCCCTTCTTGCAAATTGGGATACCATCCAAATATTTTTCCTAAATTCCCTGCTGTTCCACTATTCCCTGCGCGGAAAAAAGGGTTTGCTTACAGCAAAATTACAACTACTAAAAAGGGAAACGCAGGGGGCCAAAAAAACTACAAGAAGATGGCGATAGACTCGTAGGGAGCACAACTTTAAGGGGGGATAAGGTATGGCTTTCTACCAGAAAATTTTTAAACTTAGAGTTCCTTACCAAAATTGGACAGAAGTTTGTTTGGGGGCCCTATAGGATTACAAGATAATTAGTCAGTAAACTTTTGGCCAAGCTCCCCTCTCTATGAAAACCATCCGTGTTCCATGTTCTTACTAAAAGCCTGCTTGCCCAAAACCCTTTCCCCGGACGTGTTTCTCCTCCCCCTGATGCAGTGGGGGAGATGGGCAAGAACAGTTGTTGTGGGGCAAATTCAGACTCAAGATTTTAGAAACCGCTACAATACCCCATTAAATGGAAGGGTTTTGGGGCCCCAAAAAATTCGTGGGGAACCTGAGTAACATCAATGCTCCTAGACTGATAAAACAATTTCATAAGGGCACCGGGGAAAACCGAGCAGGTATGTCCAGAGGCCGCTGTTTTGGGAGTAAATTTCAGGAAATTTCCCCAATGATTGGGAACTTGTTTAGTGTTTGCCCTTAATTTGCCCTCAGTCAAGATGGTGGATCGTGCCACTGGGGGCCCTCTTGTTTCCTGTTTCCCGTTTTCAGCAATATAAACTCCCAAGCCTGTTACCTTGTTTTAGTATTGTGTTTAAAGTCCGCTGTGCAGTCCTTAGCCTGGAACTTGCATTCCCGTTTGTTCCTCACCTTTTGGGTTTTTTCCCTCAAACTTTTATACCTAGTTCTTCAACTGTGCTCCCCGACTTTGCCTAGGATCCATCTACTCTCTGCTGCCCCCTGTTCCAGTCGCATTGGCCTTCGCGTGTTTAAGCCCGTCCTAGCCATTGGATTCCCGCTGTATCCACTAGTACGGACACTTTTCCTACCTACTAGAGGTTTATCTACATACCTACTGGGGGGGCCTCTATACCTACCTACTGATTGGGTTATACATGGGTTATATACCGACCTACATACATGTGGGGCCGATATACAGTAATATTTCCTGCATGTGGGGGCCCATATTCCCACTTGCCTAGAGGGGGCCCCAATACCTACCATTATTACAGGGGGCCTATATTCTAACTTATTGGGGGCCTATACAACTACCTATATACCTAAGGGCGGACCTAGAAACCTATCTATGGGGAACCCATAAATCTATCTAAGGGGGGCTATACACCTACCTAATTGAGTACTGCCTACCTAAAGGTGGTTTACCTATCTATTTACCTAGTTTGGGGGTCTGCCTACACACTATATTGGGGGATTACATAGTCACATAGTTAGAACGGTTGAAAAAGGCATTAGGCTGTATAAAAGACGCACTCCCAGGGGGAAATATCTAGGGGGGACTTAATGTTAAAGTAAAAAAAAATGTTTAAGAGTGTAAAAAAAAAGTTCAAATCCCCCCTTTTGCTATTTTACAAATAAAAAAATAAAATAAAAAAAAGTTTTACTTTTTTTTAAAATTTCCAGCCCAAAACTATGTATATATATATAAATTTTATATTATATTATATTTGGGAAAAAACCCCCCCTGGATATTTCCTTAAGGGGGGTAGTTTCCCCTATGTGTCTTTTTTGGGGGGTTTATTAATTTTTGTACCTTGGGTGTCCGCAAATCTGAAATGGCGCCTAAATAGAATCATATTGAAAATGAGCACCCCAGAGTCCGAATAAATAAATCCACTGAAAAAGAAATAAATATGGAGCATTTAGGAACAAATACAAAAGCTAAATCAAATTTTTACCATTGGTCAAAAAGGTAATTACTCCCATATTTTTTGCCGGGTAACCAGTGATTTGAGGAAAATTTTGAAAAAAACTACCCCCTAAACCTAATCTGAATAAAAAAGGGGAAAAGGCATTAAAAACTCTATCAAAAAATAAAGATATAGTAATAAGAAATGCAGATAAAGGAGGAGCCGTAGTGGTTCAAAATTATACAGATTATAACAATAAAGCTCTAAGAATCTTGAAAGATGAATATTATTACAAAATAGTGGATCCAAATGTACATGAAAAATTGAAAATCGTATGTCAATTTTATTAAGAAAATTGTGAAAAGGGGAAATTTATTAAAAGATGAAAAAACTTCTTAACTAATAAAGAAAATTCAATCCCCTTCTTTTACCACCTATCCAAAATCCACAAAGATCAACAAAATCCTCATGTACGCCCCATTATATCTGGTAAACATTCTGTATTATCCTTTTGCACTTTTCCTAAACACAACTTAAAAACCTTTGGTAATGAAACTTCTGAGTTATCTAAAAGATTCCGATGCGGTCCTCCGGGACTTAATTGGAATGGAGTGGGACGAGCAGTACATATTAGCTACACTAGATGTCACTGTGCTATATTCGAACATCAAACATGAATTAGGTCTAACAGCAGTAAATAGCGTTTTAGATTTAGAACCCATTTTTTCTGCTCCTTTTAAAGAATTTGTAATCACAGGTCTGAACATGATTCTGAAAAATAGTTTTTTTTAAATACGAGGGCGCCCATTACCATCAGCAGGTTGGTACAGCGATGGGGACTCGGGTAGTCCCATCGCTGGCCAACCTGTTTATGGGCACCTTAGAAACAAGCTTTATAAATGGAAGAGAAAACCCTTTTTTTAACCATTTTGAATATTATAAACGTTTCATAGATGATTTGTTATTTATTAGGGAAGGTTCAACAGCTACTTTTATTAATTTTGTAGAGTCTCTAAACAAAAATAATTGGGGCATAAATTTTACGGCTACATGCCATTAAACGAAATGTTTTCCTGATCTGCTTCTACATTGATGGGGTAAAGTGGCGTCTAAAACTCATTTCAAGAAAAGCGACTCTAATAACTATTTGTCCTTTAAATCCAACCATCAAAAAAAAAGGGTACAAATACGTATCCCCAAAACCCTACCCTGGGTAAAAAAGAACTGTACAGATGAGAAAATATTTAATGTACAAGCAGATCTATTAACAGAAATTCACACACAAAAAAAACTATCCTGTTGGACTCCTTGAAGGAGCACGAAAAAGACACATCAAACCCAAAGGGCTTTTTTTTTTAACTCAAAAAACCAAAAAAAAAAACAGGATTTTAGTCTGAGCTTTTTTACAACCCCCTAATTCCCAAAAATAGAAAATACAAAAAAAATTATTGGGAAACATGGAAAAATTTTTACAAAGGGAACCCGTTTTAAAGGGTATTCTTCCTGGGTACCCCAGTGGGTAATAAAGTTTAACGAAAAAAATTTACTGAATGGGACCCCCGCTCCAGGAAAAAAAAGGCAAAATTTTTATTGATGCTTCATAAAACCCCCACATATAGGGGACAAAAAAAATGGTTAAAATCCAACGCTTTCTGGGTGCATCCCCCCTTGTTCACGGCTGGGGCGATGCAGCACCAGAAAAGGGGGATTTTAACCATTTATTTTTTTACCATATGTGTTGGGATTAAGCACTCATAAAAATTTTGCACTCTTTTTTCCTGGAAGCGCTGGTCCCATTCAGTGAAAAAATTTTTTTTGCTTAACTCTTGTCTAAACTTGTGGGGGGAGCCAGGGGGCCGTGCGCTACAAACCAGTGTGAAACAACGAGGAGTCTCAGGTGCAACTGATGGGCGTTTACCGGTGAGTGCCATTTATCCCTTACAAAGACTTATATTTACTTACCAGTGGGTATATAGAAAAGCAAAAACTCTTAAAAACATTCTTGCGCCATCCAAATTAAGACAGCATAGGGAAACACATAACTTAATAAATGAGAAAAAATTTGAGGGAAATTAGAAAAAGATGGGTTCCTATGCTTGTCAACATGCTATTTGCAAATGCTGTCGCATGATGGCTAATTAGCGATCATTTTAAATCCACATCCACATGGGAAATTTTTAAAATTAAGGAATTCCTAACGTGCCAGTACATTTGTAGTTTATCTAATAACCTGCAATTGTGGCATCCAGTATGTGGGAAAGACCACTACCAAGTTGTCCAGGAGATTGGTTAATCACCGATACGATATTAGACACTGTAGAAGGGTTCTATATCCCCAAGCTTTTTGGTGGTACTTTACAGAGAACCCAAATTTTTAAAATTCAACCAATTGAATATATACATCCTGATACACCAGATAGAAATAAAAAACTTGGTATACGCGGAGTATATTGGATGTAAAAACTAAACACCCTCAGACCACATGGTCTAAATTAAATACAAGAGACCATTCTATAAAACATATATTTTTTATTAAACACACTATTTATAAGATGAGCATTAAAAATGTGTATTAGATAAATAACTAAAGGTTTAAATTATAAAAACCTCTACAAAACCTTTTTAAACACTATGTTTTTTTTAACATACACATAGTTTTTAATATATATAATAAACATAATATCATTAGGTTTTATAAAAAAAAATTTATATGATAAGTATTTGAATGTGGAAAGCATCACAAATTTGTATTGAATTTTTATGAAAGGCAATTTTGTGAATGGCAATCAGTGTATCTCCATGAATGGCACTCTGTTTACTATTAGAACTTCATTCTGAGATACTGATTTTTTTTAAAAACCGTAATCTAGTTGACTGTACATTGTGAAGCGGGATTGTTCCCCCGCGAAACGCGTAAAGGATTTGCAAAAAAAAGAGCACATCCAAACTATGAGTAACTTGTTAAATCGTTCTCCCAGTCTCTAGCAAAACGTCCCCTGCTGTAATTCTTATCTCAAGAAATTTGTATACTTACCCCATCACTCCCTTTCGTCCCCCGTGGATCCCGGCGCAGGCCGGAGCTGCTTCGTGTCATGACAATTTGGTGATAATAGGGCATCAGCGAGTGTCCGTGAATATTGTAAACCGCAAAAGGGGAGACCTGACTTTTTCTTCCATTGACTTTATCAAAAAATTTCAATTGCGTTCTTTTCTCCTTGTTCCCCCATCCTCCCATACTTGCGACTGGGAAAGCAACTCGGCGAGAGGCAACTGCTATGATTACACTGTGGTTCAACACGGTGACATATTTGTGCATTTCCTTTACTGTGACATCATGTGTATTATTCCTGTCTGTAACACTGGTTATTATCCTGTCTGTGCATCATGTGTATTATCCCTTACTGTGACATCACTGTGTATTATCCCGTACTGTGACATCACTCTGGCATTCCTCTCCTGTACTGTGACATCACTAGTGTATTATCCCTGTACTTGACATCCCGTGTAAAATCTCTGTACAAAGACAACATGTGTGTATAATCCTGTACTGATAACATCACTGATGTGATACTATCACTTTTTGAACATCACTGTGTGTATTAACCTGTACTGTGACATCACTGCGTAAATTAATCCCTGTACTGTGACATCACTGTTGTGCATCATCCCAGTGAATTGTGACATCACAGTGTTATTAACCGTGTGGTTTGAACATCACTGTGTATTATCCCTGTAACTGTGGACATCACTGTTATTATCCCTGTACGTGAACATCATCTGTGTATTATCCCTGTACGAGACAGCACAGTGTGCATCATCCCTGTATTGGTTGACCATCACTGTGTGTTATTATCCTGTGCATGTGACATCACTGAGTGTCATTATCCTATACAGGTGACATCACTGTGGCAATATCCTGTTTGTCGTGAGTACTCCACTGTGTGCATTATCCCTGTACTGTTACATCACTGTGTGTTATAATCCTGACTGTGACATCACTATGTGCACTATCTCTGTACTGTTGACATCACTATGTGCATTATCTCTGTACTGTAACATCAAGTTGTGCAATATGCCCCTATACTATTAACATCACTGTGTATTAACCCTTTATTTTCTTGACATCACTGTGTATCATTATCCTGTACTGTGACATCACTGGGTGCATTATCCTGTGCTGTGACATCACTATGTGACTTAACCATTTACCATGACTTCATTGCGCACATTATCCTTTTACTGTGACATCTTTGTGTGCTTTATTCCTGACCTACGACATCTCTGTATACATTTTGAAAAAAAAGTCAGCTGTTTTTCACACCTTGTACAACCCCTATGAAAATATAGAGATAAAAAAATAAAATAGAATTGCAAAGTTATTTTTTAAACCGTGTGGTTTTTCCTGAAAATCACAGTCTATACCTGTACGTGTGATATCATCGTGCAATAACACCTGACTTCTATGAAAGTAAAAGAAGCACAGGGATTTTCCACTCCCTCATTGCACATAATAACATCTATAAGACGGTAAGACGACACATAAGTAGATAAATAAGAAAGCAATCACCTGTAGAGTCTAGAGCAATGTTCTCAAGATTTCTTTGGACACATGAGGCCAATGAAGCTAAAGATCGGACCCAACGACTCTTATCTGATGTTCTGAAGAAAAAGGAAAGTCTCCTGGATGACGATCCCAAGTGAGATTTTGGATACGTAATGTTATCATCTGTTCCTTACCACAGACGGGAAGGACTCAGATCCAGTAACTTGTAGAAGAGACATATGTGCAAAAAATACAAAGCCAGAAAAGGATATTGGTATATTAAGCATATGTCTAACCCCGGGGCCCGAAATAAAACCATCCCAAACCCATGTCCCCCCATTCCGGAAAAAAGGAAAACCAAATCCCCGAAACCCCAAAAAGAAAACCCCTTATCCCCTAGGTTCCCATTTTTCTGGGGAAAAATGCAAAACGGTCCCGGGGGAAACAGTAAAAAAAAGTGAAAATCACCACAGCTATGCTGTGACCCCCTGAAAGGGTTTTCCAATACTTTTACCCTGACATCCCCCCATTAATCCCCCTTGGGGAAAACCCATAAAACGGCTCCCCAAAAACCTTCCCGTGGGGAAAAACCCCCAGAGACACGTCCCCAAAACCCAAAATGGGTAAAAAATTTGAGGGAAAGGGGCCCTAAATAAAAAATTCCCCGCACTTTTATAAAAAAATAACAAATACTTAATTTTAAAAACATTTGGGAAAAAAAATTTTTTAATACAGAAATTTGGGATTGGAAACAGTTACTTAAAAAAAAATGGGGCCAAGGGAAAACAGCGGATAGGATGGGAAAATCCCTAATACTAATTTTTTTAAAAGAACGTCTAAAGTTTGGGAAAAAGTACCAAAGCCCCGGGGTGGTGGGTGAGGTGCCCTTTGGTTTTTTGGTGCAGGCCAAAAATCAGGAATTTCCCGACCGGCAAACAAAACAGTTTTCCTTTTCTCAGACTACAGTAAATGGGTTTTCACACACCCTTTTTCCCCTTTACACATCTCCCTTTCCCAAAACCAAAACAAAATTTTCACAACTACTATAAAAAAAGACCACCAGGGAAAAACATAAAAAGGCCCCAAAGTATTGGGTTTGGTTTTTTAACCCAAGGGGCCTTCCCCCAACCCCAGGTGAACCGGACATCATTTCGTAGAAATTAATTGTGTTGAGCTAGGCTAGAGGCGAACTAGTCATCAACTAACGTGAGGTAATTACCTCACAATTCAAATTGTGACTGTTCCCTCCTAACTCAGATGGCTGCGCCTTCTTCATGTAGATCAGAGAATCCTTTGCTTTGTACAAGAAGCAGGGAAGGAGACTGAACTTCAGCTTGCATAGTCCAGATCAGTCTGTACATAGGTGGGAAGATGAACTAAACATAACAACAACTATCTAAAAACAAAACTTCCACCAAACAGATTGAGTGCAATTTATAAACGCTGCCCCCCCACTCCTTAGTCTTTCTAGGCAATGCCCTCTTGGCTTTGAATTCGGCTTAGTCTCTACCTAAACAGCAGGTTTCACGTATTTAGAATTAAGAACACAGATTTTACCTAAGGTCCATCGTAAAGTCAACACATCTTATTTCTACTGCAATCATCACAGATATATACCAGAACAATAATCGAACACTATATAAACGTTGTACTATAACACCTATCCTGAACGCTGACAAAAGTGGCTACATCTATTAGTGTAGGGACCTCTCTTTAACCCCTTAACGAATCACTTCCTCCGTCTTTGTGGTGTTGGTAATATATTAAGGTTTTTTCGTCTGTGCGACAATCTTTTGGCAAATCAGTTCAGTATTCAACACTAGCATCTAATTGCACTGACATGATAGCAGCTATCGTATCTATGAGCTCTGAAGCTCTCTGCTCTAAGTAAACAATAATTACTCTCCTTTGTTTGTTAGAAATAACACTACACTCTCAAGCACTGCCATGCATCTTAGACCTGTGTTATGTTCACATCGCCTGCTCTCTGAATCAGACGTCCTGAGCACTCAGAGCAGATAAAATCTCTCTTATCCTCATCAAAGCAAAAAAAAAAACAAACAGTAAACAAAGCATAATAGTCTGAAAAATTCTTAATTAGCTCTATCTTCATTGCCGAAAGCCATCTTTGTAATGAGAAAACCCCTTGAAACATGTTACTAGCACTCAACAGAAAATTGAACTTTCCCAAATTAAGGGTGTTATGACTGTTACACACGAACCACCCTACTGTTCTATCCTCATATGTTTTTAAAAATCATGTACACGAATTTCTTATTTGGGATGTGCAATTGTGAAGTGATCTCTCACTTGCATAGTAAAGAACATATATCTGAGGGCCTCCAACAGTGATTTCAGGGCCCCATACAGCCTAAGTCCCCTGGGTTCCCACCCTCTAAAACCCCGCCCCCAGCAACCCGATTTCCCCGCGCTTCCAGCATACCCGATCTGCCCCGCCCACCATAACAACAAACTAAACGGACCTAATAGACATGAAAATGCGCCCATTTTAAACCACATAATTATAGTGTGCAAAAAGAACTGTAATGTGTAGTACAATAAGCAAGTGTGTCACATATCTGTCTAACTGTCTCACACATCATAGACACGGGCTAAATAGCTCCATCCAAATCCCCCAACCGGCCACATCACAATATCCCCTCCACTTTTCCTTGGCATCTGCACCTCACCACCTTCTAATAATAATCATCCAGTAACAAGAAAGTAAAATTGTAACTCCTATCACGCGGGTCAGGTGATACCCTCTTTTACAATCAGGATGACACACGTGTACGCTGCCACAATAAAACCACCGCCAACTATAACCTAACAACACCGCCATATAGAAACACAACATAGAGGTCAGACAAATACCAGCTCAGTATAACCTACAACACCGCCATAAAGAGACCACATAGAGGTTCATACACCAGTGCTCAAGTATAACCTACAAACACCGCATAATAGAGACCACAAGAGGTCATGACACCAGCTCAGTTATAACCTACACACCGCCATATAGAGATCACATAGAGGTCAGACCCCAGCTCAGGTATAACCTACAACCGGCCATATAGAGATCACCTAGATGTCAGACACCAGCTCAGTATAGCCTACAACAACGCCATATAGAGTACCACAATAGAGTCTGACACCAGCTCCAAGGCAGGACACATCACATTACAGTTAATACAGCACTGAGACTAACCAATATAGAAGTAAATTATAACCCCTGAATCAGGGCACTCACTCGGAGATATTCCTAATCTGAGTGAGTCCGTATTCTCTTCTCTTGAGTCGTTCTTTTCTCCCTTCAACATCTCCATCCGTTGTCCCACACTCGGCCTATGAGGACTTGTTCCCGTCACAACTCATCCCTGCAGAAACTTACTCACACAAATATCTTAGAATGCTCCAAAGGCTCCCATTTATTCCAGGCACCTCTTTAACCTATTCCCACCTCTGTACACACTACCCAGGGTGGGAGAGCGGTACAACCATACTTAGTAGGCCTAGTATCCTATAGGTGTTGGAGGCTGGGGAGAGTGCCCCAGGTCACTAGATAGGCCCGATTTAAGGTAGTAGACCCCCCGCTGATAATGGTTAGTAGAGATCCATCCCCAGGTTAAGGTTGTTGGGTACCTAGCCAAAGGTAAATAACCCCGACAGGAATATAGCAGACCCCAGTTTAGGCAAGTTTGATAGGCTACAGTTTTAGGTTGGTGGACTCCAGTTAGGTAGACTGTAAGTAGGTGTTGCCCCAGTTAAGGTAAGGCTGTAGGTAGTATAAGCGCCCCGCTTTATATAGGCTGCAAGCAGTTAGGGACCCCCCTTTAGTAGTATACAGGCAGTTAGGGCTTCCCTTTGAATAGTATACAGACAGTTAGGAGGGCCTCCCTTTAGTAGTAACAGACAGTTTAGGGTCTCCTTTAGGTAGAACATTAACTAGGTAGTTTTACAAGGGCGTCCCTTTTAGCTAGTGGTTTCAGTGAAGTTGGGGCCCTTTCCTTTTAGCTAGTGTGCAGGTAGAGTCCTCCTTAGTTTGTAGTTAGTCAGGGCCCCCTTTCTTGTTTAGGTAAGTCCAGTGGCCACCCTTTGGTGTTCTTTAATAGAGTCAAGTTCCCTTTGTGTTTAGGTAGATCAAGGCCCCTTTGTTGTTTAGGTAGATTCAGGGCCCCCCTTTTAGTCGTAAGGTAGATCAGGGTCCTTCCCTTTAGCGTTAGGTAAGTCAGGGCCCCCGTAGGAAGTTGGTACGAGGGGCCCCCTTTGTAGAGTCTGGTACAGGGCCCCTTAGGGAGTTTGGTAGCAGGGCCCCATTGGAGTTTGGTAGCCAAGGCCCCCCAGTGAGTATGGTAGCCAGGGGCCCTGTTAGAGTTAGTATGCAGCCCCTGTAGAGTTTAGGTAGCCAGGGCCCCTGTAAGTTTAGTGAGTTAGCCAGGAGCCCCTGTAGGTTGTACGGTAGCCAGCTCCCTGAAGTGTTCTTAGTTTATGCAGTGTGCCCCTGTAGACCGATTTAGAGAGTAGCCAGTACCCCTGTAGGTTTAGGAATTCAATGGCCCCAGTAGGGTTTAGTGTAGCCAGAGGACCCTGTAGGGTTTAGGTTAGTCAGGGCCCCTTAAGGGTTTTAGGGTAGTTCATGGCCCCTGTAGGGTTTAGGTAGCCATTGGCGCCGTAGGGTTTAGGTAGTAGGGCCCCTGTAGGGTTTCAAGGTAGTCAAGGACCCCTGTAGGGGTTTAGGTAGCCGGGCCCCTGTAGGGTTTAGGTCAGCCATGGCCCCTGTAGTGGTTGTTAGGTAGTCAGGGCCCTGTAGGGTTTAGTATGCCAGGGCCCCTGTAGGAGCGTATTTAGGGTAAGTCATGGCCCCAGAGGGTTTAAGTTAGCCATTGCCCCTGTAGGGTTTAGGGTAATCAGGGCCCCTGTAGGGTTTAGGTATCATGGGCCCCTGTATGTTTAGGTACCCTATAGTCCCCCCCTCCCCTGTATTAATTTATGGTTATTCAGAGGGCCCCCTGTAGGGTTTAGGTAGTCAGGCCCTGTAGGTTTAGGTAGTTCAGGACCCCTGAATGTTTAGGAGAGCCAGGTGCCCCTGTAGGTTTAGGTAGTCAGGGTCCCCTGTAGGGAGTTAGGTAGCACAGGGCCCCCTTATGGTTTACATGGTTAGTCAGGGCCCACTGTAGGGTTCTTTATGTAATCCAGGGCCCTGTAGAGTTTAAGGTACCAGTCCCTCTTCCTTAAAATAAAAAAAAAAAACCACCAAAACATCCACGTTACCTGCTCCTTGCTCCGCCGCTCCTGATCCTCCCCGCCGGGTTCTACCGTCCTTGTCATAGCGGTTGCGTTGATGTGAACGTTACCAGCGCCGCCACGTCAGCAGTATGGGTCCGGCGCCTTGGCATGTTTAAGGCCTGAGCGCCTTACAACCTTGGCCAGAGTGCGAATCAGCGGAGCGCAGTCGATAGTGGCTCTGTGTCTGATCCGCTGACTTTCGCGCTAATTCCCCGGGAGCCGGCGGGCAGAGACGGAATGCGCGGCCGGGCCCCGGGAGCGACGGCACTGTCGTCCGGGGCCCCAGCAGCTCGAGGGGCCACAAAAAAAAAAACCTTGGTGCCATTCCGAGCCAGTTCGGCGGCTGCGCCGCCTGGGCCCCGCTCTATCTTGATAATAAGTGGGGCCCGCTTGCAGCGGCCCCCTTGTTCCACCGGGCCCCCATTAGCAGGAGTACTGGTTTTGGTACCTCCCTTTATGCGGCCCTGCATATAGCTGACGTAAAAAACAAACAAGACAATGTATCAGAGACAGTCAGAGCTGTCTTTAAGCACTATGGGCCCATGGGCAACTTCGCACTTGCAGATGGCCCTTGCCTCAAAGACAAGACACACACTTGGATCTCTATGCCCTTCGAGCTCAGCCCAATGCACGACGCCCTCTCTCATGTCAGTTGCACGATGCAGCTGTGGTTAGCGGTGCGGTCCCGCACCCGTGGCCCCCCCCCCCGGGTGTATGCCGGGGTCGGGTATGGGCCGCTGAGGCCGCTTGGGATCTAGCGCAGTTTCCACCGTTCGCTGGGTACTCACTTCTATATCCCTCGCTCCTGTACTGTCGCTCCCTCTGCCGTCCGAGGCTCGCGTCACATCCCCTATGGCCGCGCGCTCTCTGCGTTCTTTCGTCTCTTGTAAATTTGAATGGCCAGCGTCCCGGTAAATTGGGTTAATTGCCAGGGCGCTTCCTCTATTTAAGTGTTCACGTCCACAATCATTCCCTTGCCAGAACTATGTGCCCCTCATTGCTATAGAAAGCGTTCCTTAATTTATTCCTGCCTTACCGTGTACCATACCTCTTTGCTAATTTCCGACTCCAAACCTGTGCCGCCTGCCCTGATCTTCCAGCCTGTCACGACCCACGAACCACTGTCCGCCCCACAGCCCTGACCTACTGCCTTGCCCACGACTAACAATTCCTTGGTTTATACGACTCTGTACCATCGCCGCAACCTCGGCCTGCCATCGCAAGCAAGACAAATCCCGTTTACCACCCCACCCCCAGGGGTAGTGACCTGGTGGCCCTTCACGCCGCACAAGTCCATCCCGCATTTGTGGCAGGCTCTGGTGAATACCTAGGGGGCCACTTAGGACTCCCTCCCTGGCGTTGCTTAACTATCATCTCTACACCACTACCCAGCCATTACAGTTAGTCCATCCATGGATCCCCCGCAAGAGTGCCCTAGCCAAGTCATAGCAGATCATCACGAACATTGTTTGCCAACAGTCGCAGCAGATCGCGCAACAACAACAGCAAATTGGGTTAGCTGTTCCTGCCATGATTGCTTCAACTCCTGGCGTCCCCGCATCCGCAACCTCCGTCTTCGCCAGCTATTTCCTAAGCCCCCATCCTTCCCCTGGCAACCGTGAGCCCGAACTTCGCTTCCACTACCTTTCCAAGTTCGATGTGACTCGAATCTTTGCAGAGTGATTATTTACGCAGTGCTCCCATGCACTGTGAGCTGATGGTCCGAGCCATTTTCCTCCTACCCGAAAATTCGAAGGTGGCGTTCGTGTAGCCTGGCCTATCCGGAAGGCCCTGGCCTGGTTCGACTTCCTCTTGGACCGGGAATGAATCCTGTGTGATCACTGGACCTACAGGCCTTTCCTCACGAATTCCCGCAGTCGTTTTCGAGGAGCCTGCAGCGTTGCGTCTATCTAGTCTGAGACGGCGTCTATTGAACCTAGTGACCAGGGGAGACTCCTGCAAAGGAAATTAATGCGTGTTCCAATTTCCGCACCCTAGCCTCGCGAGCTATCGTGGAATTTACCTCTGTCTCTTTCTTTGCCACAATCAAGAAGATGAGTCCTGTTCAACAGAGTAAATGGACGCACTTGCAGCAAGAGATCTTCCCATTCTTTCGTTTGACGCAGAGTCTTATCCATCTGGCCACCCGCATTAACGTTTCGTTTACAGTAGAGACAGCAATAGCTCCGCCAGAGCGTGATTCGCACAACCTTCTGCGTCCTACCTCGCTGTCCCCCCGTGTCTCCAGAAGTCTCCGCTGCCTCCTGCCACATTTCCACCGAAGAACCCATAGCATGTGGACCGGTCACTACTTTTCCAGAGTCAGATCTGTCCCGCCCGCTGGATGGAGAACATTTTGCCATCTACTGGCGCCAGTCCAGACCATGTTCCGTAGGGAGTTTCCCGCAGCGTCCTCATCGTCGGAGAAACGCTCTGCACCTAGGTCCGTTAGGAGAGGCTTCCCTAGGTGCATCAGTCTTCCTCTCCACGACTGATGTTGCCATGGAGGTAACACGGATGCTGATCTGATTTCTTCAGGGCCCCTGCCTTCCTGGACTCCAGGCACCGCCGGGAACTTTATTCATGCATCCCGGTGTCCTCGCTATCGTCATGCCAGTCATCCACCATTAAAAGCCCTTGCTCATCTCTATCCATCATTTGGGAGCTTCTCAGCAGACTCCATTCAGTCCATCTACCCGGGTCCTGTAACCCTACGTGTAAGGGAGAGTCCTACACACGGAGAAGATCTCCTTTCATTCCTAACCGTCGCGCTTCTTTTTATCAGTGATCTGTGGGCTAACCCTGGCTTGCAACGTTAACGCCCCAATTTACGTCCTAGATTTGAAGACACAGGCAAAGTCCTGCGTTGGGGATCGGAGAGTGCCAGGACCTCTGTTTGGTGCAACCACGCCCGGTGTCCATCTCTTTCTCAACCCAGTCCGTCCGTCAAGACCTACTCTCATCAAGGGTCTGTGACCCGCCGGAGTACAAGCAAACCTCAAGAATTTGCGGAGCAGATGTCAATTCTCGACTACACAGGCTGAAAGACTCACCACCCACAAAAAACAACCAATAAACACATCGCCATATTGAGCTCGTCCACACATAGACTCCTTCCCCGGAACTCAGTCACCCACATCTGGTAGTGTGCTACCCTCTGTCTGATGCCCGAAAGCTCAGGCATTCGCGGCCTACACTTATCAGGAGATTTAGGCGAAGGGGTGTCAACGCCAGTCCTACCTCTCCTGCTGGCGTGCGGGAATTCATTCTATCGCTCACAGAAAACAGATGGATCTCATTCCGGATCCGAGCAATCGATTACAGGAGGGCTAAACAAGATCCACTGCTGAAGAAATCGCTACACCCTTTACCCCTGCGATGACGCGCTCTATTTGATCACTTCGTGGAGCCAAGTTGTTTCACTAAATAGAACCCTAACGCGGTCCTATAACCTCATCAGAATTTGTGAGGGGGACGAGTGGAAAAACGGCTTTCAACACCCGGACGGTCCATCGTGTCGAGTATCTTACGTGATGCCATTTTGGGATATGCAAATACCCCAGCCGTCAATTTCAGGAATTCGTCAATGACTATTCCTGGACATGCTGTATCACCTGCGTCATAGTTGTTATCTGTACCGATATTCAGTTTTTTCTACTTACATACAGACCTCATCGGGTAACAATACGCCAGGTTCTTCAACTCTGTGGAACAATCGAATGTATGCCAAGCTGGAGAATAGGGGATGCCGGATCCCCCAGGCAAGCCTCCCTTTCCTTGGTTACATAGTCACCGATCGAGGTCTGCAGATGGACCCAGCTAAATTTCCGCGATCCAGCAGTGGCCACGACCTGTCGCTCTTCGGGCGATTCAACGCTTCCTGGGTTCGCTAACTACTACCGGCAGTTTTTCCCAATTTCCCTCTTCGCTAGTAGCTCCCATCGTGGCTCTCACCCGGAGGAACGCTAATCCGAAATTTTGGCCTCCTTCTGCCGAGGAAGCATTCTCTCAACTGAAGACAGCGTTTTCCTCAGCCTAGAGGTGGATGCCTCTTCTGTGGGAGCAGGAGCGGTGCTGACCCAGAAGGGTCCTAAAGGCAAAACGGTCACTTGCGGGTTTTTTTCCAAGACCTTCTCACCGGCAGAACGAAATTATGCCATTGGAGATCGAGAACTGTTGGCCATAAAATTGGCCCTGGAGGAGTGGCGACATCTGTTAGAGGGAGCTCAAAATCCGTTTGACGTCTTCACAGACTATAAGAATCTCCAATACCTCCAGACGGCCCAGCGTTTAAATCCCCGCCAGGCCAGGTGGTCTCTTTTTTTCTCACGTTTTGATTTCAAGATCCACTTCCGACCGGCCGAGAAAAATGTCAAGGCGGATGCCCTCTCCGGTGCTTCTGACATTACTGGGGAAGAGCCTGTATCTCAGCACATCATTAGGCCTGAACGGCTGGTTCAGGTGGCCCCTGTGGATCTCCGTAGCATTCCGCTGGGTAAAACCTACGTGCGTCCTGCACTCAGGAGGAGAATTCTGGATTGGGGGCATAGTTCGCTTCTGGCCGGCCACCCCGGGATACGGAAATCTTACGCCCTTATCTAGCAACACTACTGGTGGCCAACTCTGCTCCAAGATGTCAAGGACTTCGTTCTTTCCTGCACCACATGTGCCTGAAACAAGGTTCCTCGTCACCGGCCCGCAGGCCTCTTAGTTCCTCTGCCGGTTCCGGAGTCTCCATGGACACACATAAGCATGGACTTCATCACGGACCTTCCTCCTTCCTCTGGAAACTCGGTCATCTGGGTGGTCACTGACCGATTTTCAAAGATGTCCCACTTTGTGCCGCTTCCTGGTCTCCCTTCTGCTTCCCAGTTGGCGGGCCACTTCTTCCATCACATTTTTCACCTGCATGGTTTACCATCCCACATCGTCTCCGATCGAGGCGTCCAATTTGTCTCTAAGTTTTGGCGTGCCCTATGTTCCCGCTTACAGATCAAGCTAGATCTCTCATCTGCGTACCATGCCCAGACTAGTGGGCAGGTGGAGAGAGTAAACCAGATCTTGGGGGAGTATCTACGACACTTTGTGTCCGGACGCCAGAACTGCTTCCATGGGCCGAGTTCTCGTATAACCATCAGGACTCCGACTCGACTGGCCGTTCTCCGTTCCTTGTGGTCAATGGTCGTCATCCACGCCCCTCCCTCCCATTGGCTTCGGCCTCCGAGGTTCCCGCCGTGGACAACCAGATTCAGGATATTGGGGTCATTTGGCAAGAGACCCAACATGCCTTACTACAGGCTTCAGCCTGCATGAAGACCCAAGCTGACAATAGGCGAAGATCTTCCCCAACGGTCCTCCCAGGAGACAAAGTGTGGCTCTCCTCCAGATACATACGCCTCAAGATCCCCAGCTATAAGTTGGGTCCGTGGTTTCTGGGACCCTTCAGAGTACTGCGACAACTGAACCCGGTGTCCTATAAACTCTGCCTACCTCCATCTCTCCGGATTCCTAATGCATTTCACGTCTCTCTCCTAAAGCCTCTGGTCTTGAACCGGTTCTCCCAGAAAGAGAATTTAAAGGGCCAGCGTCCCGGTAATTGGTTAATTGCCGGGCGCTTCCTCTATTTATGGGTTCACTCCACAATCAGTCCCTGCCGGTTTCTATGTTGCCTCTGCCTTAGAGAAAAGCTTCCTTAAGTGTATTCCGGGCCTTACCGTGTCCAGCCCCTCTTGCTACGTTTCTCGGCTCCGAACCTGTGCCGCCTGCCCTGACCTTCCAGCCTGTCCACGACCACGAACCTCTGCCGCCAGCCCTGACCTTACTGCCTGCCCACGACTACGATTCTTGGTTTATGACTCTGTACCTCGCCGCACCTCGGCCACCATCGCAAGCAAGTCACATCAGTGTTAGCGACCTGGTAGCCTCACGCCGCAGCAAGTCCATCCCGCTTTGCGGCGGGCTCTGGTGAATACCGGGGGCTACTTACTCCGCTCCTTGGTGTGGCTTAACTATCATCGCTTGCAGTGGTCCAGCGGATCCACTACCCAGCTGTTACAGCCTGCAGCCTACAAGACTATTTGGCAGGGCAGGGAGCCTTTAGCCTTATGTCTTTTACTGTTTGCACATCCTAAAATCACACCAACGGTTAAATAAGCAAAACTAACCAAGGGATCCGGGGTATGTTTCTTGTATTCCTGGGACATATATAGACTCCTATACTTGTGGGGCCCCCAGGCAACTGCCTAGTGTGCCCAATAGAAAAATTAGCCCTGGAGATAATAAGACATTTTAGAAATTTACATGAAAGAGATATAAGCTCTCTTTCATTCTTTATGATAGAACAGGTAAATTAACCAGAGAGAGGAGGTTTGGAAACGTAAGGTTTTATATAGAGAGGCATTTGGGATTTTGACTTTAGGCATTATATCCAATGGCTATAAACTATAGGGATCTTAAGTTGTAATAAACCCTATTCCCATTTTGCAATAAATAAAGGGGATAAAAACTTTTGCTGGTATTATGGGGTTAAAAAGGGGATTTGCACCAAAAGATTTTGTTTTTAAATAAGGGGCAGTTAAATGGGCTTTTTCTAAATCATTTGGGAAATAGATTTACTTTTTGTCATGAGATAAGAGAATTTTTTTGCCTGAGTGCAAAGGGTTTTGGTTACCTGTCTTACTAGACCACAACTCTGTTATCTATGAGGAACGCAGGGGTGACATTTCCCATGGACAGACAGAGCTCACTTTCTCACTATGGAGTAAAAATAATTATCTCTAACAAGATTAAATAAAGCCTTATTTTTTTCCCCAGACACAAGAAAATGTTTGTGTTTTACTGAAGGATACCCCCTCCTTCATTGTCTGTCTATTTGGGTCAGCTGCAAGCTGAATTGCTAATCAGTTTTTGAACTACCCCACAGCATGTGGAAGCAGAGTGAGTGTAAAAGCTTGTGACCCGTGAAAAAAGGGGGGGAGAAAAAACCCTTTTAAATGGGCTATTTTGATTCATCCTATCATTGGTCCAACTTGTTTTTAATTGGATTCTTTGTAACACCTAGATTATGCTGTGAACAAGGACCGAATGGTGAGAAACGCGTGAGCCTCCAGTGTCCTGGTTTTTTATGGACTTTTAATGGATTAAATAAAGCTTTTTTAAAAGGGCCCGCATTGACTGTATTACTATTTTGGAGGGATATGGGGGCATGCGTTTCTGTTTGGGGGACCCATCCACAAGATAGCGATACGACAATAGGTGCTGTAATTAAGCTTTTCCAGATTGAGATACAAAAAGGGAAATGATTAGGAGAAAAAAATGTGTGAGTGAAAAAAAACACAGGCAC